>BGPR01007659.1:0-43213 GCA_013235015.1 Araneus ventricosus
TTGGAAAGCAGGCAATTTCTTTTGGAAGTTTTGGATCTTGATTGAGTAGACCTCTAATTAATGTCTTCCATGCACGGACCTTACTGACTTTTTCATGTCTTCGCTGGTAAAATTTATCTGTGTAAGTTTAACCTTTCCTTAACGGGCAGTAAAGATGCTGCACCAGCAGATTTTAATTTGTCTGCCTACAGGCTGGTGTATATATTAAGGTGACATACGACTGTTAAACCTCGAAAATTTTCGATTTCATGAAAAAGATATATATTATTTCCCTGTCTTTTCTGGACAATTTAAAACAACCCGCGTTAAAAAATTCCCATAATTATGAAAGTTATGAAGGAAAATGTATCAGCTCTTCAACGTAAACATTGAATATGGCCATATCTTTAAAGTGCTATATCTCAAAATGTGTTTTTTCGGTACTGCGCGCACGATATCTCAAGAACTATTGAATATTTTTACATACAAATTTTTACCGAATATGTATTTTGCTTTGTTCCACAAATTGAACTACATTTTTGTACTTATTTCTCCAAAGAAGTTTTGTTGGGGGGTATAAAAGTTGAAATTTTAACTATTTTTAAGGGGAACATTTTTTTAAGGAACATTTTTATTTTAAATTGGTATATAAAGTAGAAATAAAATTTAAATGTTAATAAATTGTGTTTCAGTTTCTTAAAATGACTGTGTGGATTACTTAGATATCCAAAATATTGTGTTTAGCTAAATATTTTATCCGTAATCATGCGCGCAAGGTGACTATCTCATTTTTTTCTCCAAAAATTATTCCCATATTCATTACTCTCTCAAATACCTAACAATATGAAAGTTTGAAGATGTGTGCACTATAAGAGAAAGAACAGATATTTTTCTAGACAAAAAAGTGAGTTTGTGAATGGCATTGTTTCAGAGATATAATGTATCGAATTTGGGCAAATTTTCACCATTTTTTCGAGGTCTAAGAGTTGTATGTCCTCTTATGTTACTGTTTTCTTACTGCGTCCCTACCACTCGCTTAGAAACATAATAGATACGCTGGAATTCCGCTAAAGTAGGAAGCTTTAAATAACTCGCGATTTGTGATTATGAACGCAGAATGACAATTTAAGGCCATTTCTGCTCGAAATAGGATTATCGCCTCAATTAAAAAGCAGGCTATTTCCTTTTTAAGTTCTGGATTTTGACTGAGTGGACCTCTAATTAATATCTATGATGCACGAACCTAAGTGGACTTTTCAGGTGTTTGTTGGTAATAAATTTTATTGCTAGGTTAGTGTTTCCCTAACGGGCAGAAAAGGCACTTCACCAGCAGATTTTTTTTTTTTTTGCCTGCCTACAGGTTGGTGCATATATTATGCCACTAAGCAATTAAAAATTTCATTACCCCGAAGGAATTATTCTATATGTTTTCTAAGCACTTTCAACATACAGGGTGTTCATTAATTATTGTCGGGGTTTCCGTACCTCATAACTTTCGTATAAAAAATATTACGCAAAAACCGATTACGTATTCGTAAATTACAACCCAAAGAATTTTACGTGGCAACAATGCGATCTTGGCGCATTTGCAGCCTGGGTAATTATGACGTCATAAATAAAAATGGCGACCGTGCAAGAAAAAGCAATGTGTGTATTGTGGTTTTCCGAAACTAAATTTGGTTTGGGGGTTTGTCAAGAACATTGTGTACAAGACCCCTGTGCCCTCCCTTGATGAACTGAAGCGCAGAATTGTTACTGCGATCCAAAATGTTACCCCACAAATGCTGGAGAACACTTGGAGGGAAATCGAATTTCGTCTCGATGTGTTACGAGCCACGAAGGGCAGCCATGTGCAAATTCATTAATCTTTTTAATATCATAAATGAAATTCTTTGATTTGTAATTTACGAATACGTAATCGGTTTTTGCGCAATATTTTTTATTCGAAAGTTATGAGGTACGGAAGCCCCGACAATAATTAATGAACACCCTGTATTTTCACTTTACTGTCCTTTTGCATCATACCGTTTATGATGACAATGTTAGTCAAGACTAGAACAGATAATACCATGGCAGGAGGTTCTGTAAAGAAATATCGTATTGTAATTCAATGACTGGAAGTGAAAGGAAAGCAATTCCATTACCTCCTAGAAAATCCTTTTTTTATAATGGTGCTTGGTGATTTCATCCATCTGTTATCGAAAGGGTACCGGTTGCAGGTACATACAGTGTGGCCTTTACAACTCATATGAAGGAACTAATATTGATATGAAATGCGGTTGCACATTTTAACTCTTTAATCCCGAGGCGACGTTTTTCTTCTAGCTCCTTTAAAACCGGGACGTTTTGTGAGGAAGCGGCATGAATTGGACTCTCCCGACCTGGGTGGTCAATTACCTCACCTCCTCACCCCTGCTATACCTTTTCCTTAAGGGCACGGAAATGGGCTGTGACTGGCAAGGATAACTGGACCCCCTACCGCGCTTATCTCCTAAGTGATCTGAGAAACGCATCCTCCCGCAAAATAAGCGACTAACGCTGTTGAGAGAAAATTTTTATATCTCCCGGGACCGCCTCGTTCGGTGAACGCACTGTTGAGAATGAAGGAGATTTTAGTAGAAAAGTTTGTCAAAGTATGTATATTCTAAAATTCAACTATAGAGGGCACTAGAACGAGAGCGTCTCCCGAAAGTATGCAAATGAAAATAATCATAAAAAATTAGTATTATATGGATTATTTATTCGAAAATCGAACCATTAACTTGATGTGTAGAATAAACTATTGAAGAAAGTAGCATCTGAAATTCGTAGAAGAACAAGTGACGAATGCTGTTAGAAATTTCTTACCATAGAAATATTTAGTTGGTTGGCGTCATTAATAGATTAAATAAAGTGAACATATAGTTAGAAAGTTTTTACTGCAAAATATTGCCGTTTCTTCTTCTTTTTTTTCTAAAGATATACCTGTACGAAGACTCTTGTACATCTGGCAAAAGACGAACTTCTCTTTCGTACCCAAGGCTTAAACATGATTCGCACCAGGACAAGAGGTCAGCAGATTTGATATTAGTTGATTTCTGACGATGAGATTGTTTCAAATCAAAAGCTTATGAGTCAGGTTTTTCTACCGTTTGTGTAACTGACAGAGGCTAATTGACGAAGAAACTGCATCCATCCGTAGGGGCATGCTACACTTTGCAGTTTGAAACGTTGTTACTTCCATTCCAACTGTATCTATACAAAAGGGCTAGTGGAACGTGTTTGTTGTAACAGGAGCGTCAGAAAACATATTGCTAGACATTTTCTGTGTATCTTCATTTCCGTTGTATTTCTCTATTTATGAGAGCGGCTCAGCTAACAAAGCTAGATCTGCCATAGATAATATTCTTCCAATAACTTGTTTTACACGTTTTAGTAGAATAAAACAACAATTAAATAGTAATTTTTATAATAATTCCCTTTCATTACAATACTTTCAGTTCAAACCTCAGTTCCATGTCATTATTCGTTCTTTTTTTTATCATGAGTTTTTTGAAGAATTTTCGGAATTTTTGCCCCATGTCGTATAAACATTTATATGATTCAAAAGAAATCACCATGAAAAAGGTATTGAATGTCCCATATTTGGCACTCCTAAAGCTTTTAAATAAATGTGCTGCCACAACTTGATTATGCATTTTTGTTCAATTTTTAAAATCTGCTTAATTTCTCTCTCTATTTATTGCAATCTCCAAACTTGTTTAAGATAACTCATATAAATATAATTACTTTTCATTATTAATAGGTGTGTCTTTTAATTGGTGAAAAATCTTCAACGATGTCAACCCCAGATTGTTTATCGAACAAAAATTCATTTACGTAGATAACATAAATTTTAATGTCTTAATTTTTCCCCAGCTATATAATATGCAATATTATTTTTGATATAAATACGTTTCAAACTTTCTTAAATAGTCTGAACAATAAAGACATTTTTATATCAGAAGCTTAATTTCTAGCATCTCAAATAGTAACTATTTCTTTTTAACATGAAATTGGTTATTATTTTAATTCCAAATTTACTAAAACAAACAAGTTCAATGCCTTATTAAAATATATTTATACAAAATCAATCTGCTCACAAAGCCGTTGCGAAAACAAATAAACAAATAAATAAGGAAAAATAAATTAGATGAAGATTCGACTTAGTGCCAAACGCTTTACAAACAACCTCACCTTTCAGAATGTTTTAACAGATTATCAAATGTCGCATATTTTACAGAGAAACTGCTAATAAATTATTAACATTTCGAAAATTAATGTTTGTAATAAATATTTGTTACATTCCTATTTAATCATAAGAACGAAAATTAATTAAACTCAATTCATTAAAGGGCAAAAGTCATTTCATTTAAGTTGACTAAAGATATTAAAAGTAATTTTTTAACACGAACGCCGCATTCTTTCAAAATTAATTCTCACTTGCGCTTTTCAAAAATGCACAATTAAGACCGCCCAATGGAGAACTCCTTTCCCAGTAGCGCTGTCGCTTGTCAAGTATCATAGGCTTTCCATTCGACTATAAAATCCCAATAGACTTGTCGAAATGTTCTTTCTCCTGATGTTATTGAAAAGTTCTATTCTTTTCTCGAATTTGAGGATGGATTAGTTTGTTTGTGTTTGAAAACGTCAAAATCTTTGACATCAATGGCGCTTTCAGAAGCGTCTTTTTTTATCAAGCAAACAGACGGAAAGGTATTTAGGTTTTATTCTTTGCTTTAGTAAAGCTTCACTATAGATCATTATACTTTTATCTCTGCGTTTATCTATGTGTTTTGGTAATGAAACTGGGAGTCCAGAGAGCCAGCTTGGAGCTTACAGAGGACATTTGTTTTAAAAATCAGTTTTAGGCTTGCGATTCTAAATTCATAGCTTTGATTGTTTTTTCTTTTTCGTTGACGAGTAAAATTTGCTGTAACGAGGTATTTGCTTACAAAAACATTTACACATGTTCATGAAAAATCGATAATTATCTTCTATATCGCACTTTTGAATCCTGTGACTTTAAAATCGCCTGGAAAACGTAATTACGCACGTCATATAAGCATTTATCTTTAGCATTCAGTGTAACATTCATTTCCTTTTAACATGTCTTTTAAAGCTTCTCTATAGAACATTATACTTTTATCTCTGCGTTTATTTATGTGTTTTGGTAATGAAACTGGGAGTCCAGAGAGCCAGCTTGGAGCTTACTGAGGAAATTTGTTTTTAAATTAGTTTTAGGCTTGAATGCGATTCTAAATTCAGATATTTTATTGTTTTTTTCTTCTTTTTCGTTGATGTGTAAAATTTGCTGTAACGAAGTATTTGCCTACAAAAACATTTACACATGTTTATGAAAAATCGATATTATATCGCCCTTTTGAGTCCTGTGACTTTAAAATCACCTGAAAATCGTAATTACGCACGTCATCTAAGCATTTATCTTTAGCATTCAGTGTAACATTCATTTCCTTTTAAAATGGCTTTTAAAGCTTCTCTACAGAACATTATACTTTTATCTCTGCGTTTATCTATGTGTTTTGGTAATGAAACTGGGAGTCCAGAGAGCCAGTTTCGAGCATACTGATGAAATTCGTTTTAAAAATCAGTTTTAGGCTTGAATGCGATTCTAAATTCAGAGATTTTATTGTTTTTTTTTTCTCTTTCGCTGATGCGTAAAATTTGCTGTAACGAGGTATTTGCCTACAAAATCATTTACACATGTTTATGAAGAATTGATAATTATCTTCTATATCGCACTTTGGAGTCCTGTGACTTCAAAATCACCTGAAAAACGAAATCGCACATTTCATCTAAGCATGTATCTTTAAAATTCAGTGCAGATGTGTCTGCCAGTAACATTTTATGCTTTATTTCCATTTTGTGCAACATTTATGAGCAAAAAATTAAGTTCTCGTTCAGAATTGGTCCATTTTTCCTACGAAATCGTTTTGAAATTTTCATATTAGTTTCTGAATCGGTGAACAATGCGTCAACAAACGATTCTACCAGAGATCCGTCATCTGTATTGGTTTAATGCTCGTTTACTCTGTTTAAGTGAAATGACGTTTCACTAGCCTTGTGTTCTTGAAATATGGAGCAGTGCGTGCCAGCTCGGGTGTGTTAGTTACCAGTTTGTATAAGCTGCAAATGCTTCATAAATATGCATGACATAACACCACAGCATACCCCCGAACTCGGAAACTAAACAGCTCCCTGTCGGTTGGATGAGTATGTGTGAAACATTATTGAAAATCAAAAGCAAAAAAAAAATGACATCGTGAGATATAAAAACACATAAAAGGGAACATAATTATTCATGAACAAAGAAGAATATAATGAAAAGTACATAGAGAGGGTTACAATCCGAGTATAATAAAAAATACATACAAGAGGAGTTATCATATGAGTGCAATTAAAGGGTAGAATGTTTTCTTTAGTTACATTGTTTCATACAGTTGCTGCTCCGTGATTCGGGGCTGTTAGTGTTGTTCGATGCGACGATAAAGAAGAATTGATAATGCATTACAACCGGTTATATTGATGATTATTGTCCCAATCGTCCTAAAATTTGTGGAACTGGTTTTTTGTTCTGTCTTGTTACTTATACTTAGGTATACCTGGAATTGTTACTAGGGTTGGCAGTGATGTGAAGGATGAATTTTTCGATTGAATTATTTGTGGTAGCTGGTTGCTATTCTTAAGCTAGTGTGCTCCGCAGCTCAACTGGATATTCTTCGAATTTCTGGTTCCGGGAGGTGAATCTTTGGAAGTATCTATTTCTAGGCTGGAGTATGTGACGGTGTTGTATTTTGACTTTTAATTAGGAATGTAGTTAAATTATCTATATTTCGTCTTGAGATTTTGCCGGATAGAGTGCTCTTCCACCAGAACTTCAACATCTGACCACTGTTAAAAGTCATAAGGCCCATCTCAAGACAATCCCTTTTGTAGCTTCAAAATGGTTCATTTGCTATAACCGCATTTCAGTGAAAGGATATTTGCTTCTTGCTATTCATTGAGTTATATTAATGCTTCCACAAATGCGTATAATAGAGTTTCTTGTGTTTTAGTCTAATAATTATTGAAAGCTGCATTGTTATACAGAGATAGAAAGTATTGTTATATAATGCAAACTGTAAATAGGTAGACACTTAAAGCAAGTTTTCCATAAAGTATTATGTATGATATGAATAGTAACTCGATAGGAAAATATAGCAAACTTTCTGTAAAGGCTTTAACATATCTTTATCATTTGCATATCACATAATTATATTTATCTAGTAGGTTGTACCTGATAGGAGTTCATAGAAGATGCGTGGGTAATAATACAGTTTCAAATGTTTAAAGTTAAAATAATAGAACACGTTGTACAAACTAATTGTAATTTTATAGAACATAGAAATATGATTAATTTACATGCGAACGTAAACGAGATTTATTCTGTATAAAACTATCTATTTTAAATTCATCGCTCATGTACCAGTTATATACATATTTGTAAACATGTCATTAGGAAACGTAAAACTTCAGTTTTACTTAAAGGTTTATTATTAATTTAGATTCATAACAACTTTATACTGAATATCAGCACTGTATAATAACAAAATACGTAGCTGCTTTGAATTGATGTTTTCCAATCATCTTCAGTTAAACATTCTGCTACATAATTTCCAAATCAGAATTGCAGAATTGCTAGAGAAATATGAGAACAAAGCATTGCGAAACAAATTTTAATAAGTAACTGACAGGAATAGCCATGCAGGTGGAATCAATGTGACATTCAACTTTTCTGCTGCATACACTTCAACTTGTTGAATACGCAACTATTAATTCACGTATTTCTCATTACGATAGTATTTCCAATGAAGCATTTCTATGATATTAAATTTAATACTTTAAATTCTGTGAAAGAGTACTTTAGGAAGCAGGAAACGCGTTTAATTATTAGAAGTAGTTTCGCAATTGTTTTCGTCTGTAAAACTTTAATATGTTGAAATTAAGTTCATTTTACCGTAATTATTAATTTGGAAAAATTGATTCATTGAAGAAAATAGTTTGTCTCTATTAGCAGAAGAAGTTTTACAATATTTATTCGCTATCTTTATGATGTTGTATGGCATTCAGAATATTATAGCAACATCGTGGAGATATCGTAAAACATCTTGTTCTAATAAGATCATATCTGATTTTGAACATAAAGGAAGAAAATATATACTAATAAAAACAAATATACCATAAAAAAATTACAGTGCTACGTATTTGCAGTCAGCTCGCTTTCTGTGTCATGGAAGAAGACACAACAAAATGCGAACGGATGGCGCAACTTCGCCCCTTCAACACAGTCTTCCAAGCAGAGCTTCTTGCTATACAGGAGGCTTGTCTTTGGGCAAGCAAGACCAACCAACAGGTTAAGGTATGGTCAGAAAGCGTGTCGAGCCTCCATTCAATTACTTCAATTGACATCAATAGCCCTATTGCTCAACAAACACAGGAAATCTTACTGAAATCTATAAACATTAAACTTGTATGGATTAGGGCTCACGTCGGATACAGCGGTAATGAAGCGGCGGACGTGAATCCCAGCGCCAAGAAACCATATCAAGAGTCTGCTTCAAAATGAGTCCATAATCCGCTGGCAAAAATAATGGGGCAATGGAGAAAAAACAGGCAGGAGTGTTTACAATGATATGCCTTAAGTCAAGACAACTCCTACTCCATGACAAAGGCCCGAAATAATGCTTGTCACGGGCAACGTCCAATTTCCGACATACGTTAAACGAGTCAACATCAGAAACAGCGATTCCTGTGTCAGCAGAAACCTGGGAAACCCCTTACACTGCGCTACAAGCTGCCTGTTTACAACCTCATATCACCTAAAAAAACCATCAACTGACCTAGAACCACTTTGGTGGAAAAGTATTATGAACAGCAACAATTCTAGGGCTAAAATTAGAAAACTCACCCACTTCATAGCGGAAATCAAAACACTATTTTTTTTCCAAAAGACGGTGACAATAACTATCCATAGACTCAATTTACGATAGGTACACATCTTCTCCCATACTTAAAGCGCCAGCCTCTCAAAGTCAACAACACAAAGACTTGAAAGAACTAACAGTTATATTACTATTATATTTTTTGTCCTACATGTCCTCTTTTTCTGTATCCTTATATATAAAATGCAATTTTTTTTTTTGCTCTGGCTTTTTCAATAAAGTTTCACGCATACCCAGTACACCGACAGGGAGCCGTCCTGGCTCTGAGTTCGGGGATATGCTGCGGTGTTAAGTTAAGTCAGCTTATAAAATGAAAGAAAATGTACTGCAAGCATGTTTAATTTCTCGTATGTGAGTTTGATTGAATCGTTTTGATGAATTTCGACATTTTAAATCTTCCTTATACCAAAAAGAAAATTTTGTAAAATGATGTCAGTTGATCAGTCTGTCCGCATTTGCGTGAACTCAATTACTCAAAAACGCATTGAGTTAGATGGGTTCTATTGAGTATCACTTTGAGTAACTTTTAAGCAAATAGTGCATTTGCTTAAAAGTTTAGACCGCGGATCCCGAAGCGGAAAGGTACTTTTCAGAAGCACTTAATCGAATTTATCTACAGTTCTACGAAACTACGTTCAAATTTATTGTATTTTGTTTATCTGTGTAAATATTGCTAAAAACGCATTCAGTTAGATGGGTGTTATTTAGTATCAGTACATCAAATACTGCATTTGCTTAAAAGTTTAGACCACATCTTTCGAATGGAAAAGGTACTTTTCAGAAGCACTTAATCGAATTTCTCTACTGTTCTATGAAATTCAGTTGAAATTTATTGTATATTGTGTACCTATGCGTTTCCATTCAAATCCAAGAATAAAAGATAACATGCAATTTCAGTTATTGCATTTATTTACATGTCTGTTGCCGCGGGGTCCAGTAAAAGTATTAAATAAATTTATCTAAATGCATTTAATCGTGCCTGAAGTTAAAGATATTTTAAAAATGTATTGAAATAAGTAGCATGGCATTCAGACTGTCATTACTGAATATATAACTTTTGAAATTTCAAGATAGCAAAGAACATTTTTCACTGTTAACATAATTTCCAAAAATATGATCTGAAAACAAATTCAAAAGCAGCAATGACAGGTTATCAGTGGAAAAGACAATCTTGGATACCCATGAAATATATAATTTTTGTCACCAAGCGAGAACATTTTGGTTGCGTAGCATGCAAATGCAGTCGTTGTTTGCCACATTTTAAAACTGTCATTTACAGTAGACTCCCAGTTATAGAGCCTAATGTCTGGTCGGATAAAAAAATTGTAGATACGCTCAAGTTCTATAAATGCTATCTTCTTACTCCACCCATACCACAACAGCCACTTCAACCACAATAACCTTTTCTACCGAGCAAATGCGGTCCTATTTCAACTCGACCATTCAGCATTTCGTCTGTAAATTTGCTTGTTACGGAATCTCGAACAAAAGCTTTCTTATATTTTCTTCGAATTTGGCATGAATGTTCCTTGAAGTCATAAAAAATAACCTACATGTAAGAAGTTTTATTTTTTGATTCCATTTCAAGATTGTGAACGTTTTAATTGTTTCAATGTTTGGCGAATTTGACTCCATTAAAACCTTTGAATCATTTTAGTAATGGCAAGACATTTAATTGTAATTTTGTGAACAATTAGAGATTTTTGTAAATAAATCGCATTCGGAAAAAAGTCTGCGGTGAAAATCTTAGGATTTATTTGCATCGTAGATACTTTTTTTGTGGGGAGAAGTTAATATGAGGTCTATTTTTCACTGAACTACTTGTTATACCAAGACCCAAAAACTTTTTATGCGAACTGCTGCTTGAAAATTATATAGACCAGACAACTTCGAAAAATTGTAAATATCTTCTTAAATCTGTCTTCAATGTCAGGGGTGAATGTCAGTGTATAGTCTGGGCATAAAATTATAATAGCAGTCAACTATCATTTAACTTGCCTTGAATTATTGATTACATTTGTTAATATTCTTCTTTTTCGCAATATTGTTCCTTTCACGATTATTTGGGGCAAGTGAAGTGTATTGAAATTTTAAATCAATTCTATTTTAACCCAAAAATAAAGATATTTTTTGATTCTTCATAAAAAGTCCAGAAGAAATTTCGAAGAGCTGAACACTATATAGAATTAAAACTATATTGGTGATTGAGTCTCGATTTATCCAAGAATGAAATTGTGATTATATGTAAAAGAGTTAATTACGAATTAAAAGCGACTGTGAAAGATCGTGTGTTGGTGGTAATGCTTTGAACTTTATACCTGTACTATTTCTTCACTTGAATTTAAATTGTTCACTTATGTTTTATTGTTGTAACTTGTTCGGATTTGTTTTATATTGATGAATATTCCAGAGACAACAGTGGTAAGGATTCAAACTTCGGTACGACAGTTTTCCAAAAGCACGAGATGACTCAATTAAAGATCCGTAGCCCATTTGTAATCACTTTAAGCTGATTATTCACGACCGCTCCACGCGGAAACAGATCGTCAACGTAAAAAACTAGTCAGAATTCGCTTAATATGGTGAGGAAAGTTGCATATCCAAACTCCTCTCAATATCCATCAATCCGTTTGGACTGCCAGACCATAGATGCTGTGGCAACTTGGCTACAGTAATCCCTAGAAAGGGAAAAATAGAACTGTCATCCCCACGCCCGAAGGGATTCACTAGCTGATACCTTCTGACCCAGCCCCCAGGCGGGTGTGGATTTAATCGAGCTCTAAGCCATGTGATGGTTCTACTTTATATGTTTTTGCCGTAATGGTGTTTATATGTGCCTGTGTGTTGTGAATAAATCAAAAAAAGACAATCTGGATTATCATTGAATTTTAATATCAAATCACACACATGGGAAACCATTACAGATGCTTCCGGAGTAGGTACGTGTGTGGTGGACGGTGGATACTTGGGATATGTGGTACACCGAGGATATCGGAGAGGACGATGGATGGAGAGCGGATTCAGTGGTAGTAAATGAATTTGAGTGGTGTGGAGCGGTAATGAATGACCTGCTTAAAAGGATAGGCTAAAAAATGGAATGGCCTGCAGTGACACCTTGCCATTTGCGTGGAGGGGAGCTATCGCGAATGACCACCTTTAAATATGTTGTTGACTGGAATGGGAGCATAGAGAGGGAGTTCCACTGAAATGTTGTCCTCTTCCTCTGACAACGTTTCAAAATTACGAGGTCCATACTAAATTTGACCTCGTGTTGCTTTTAAACGAGACTTTTATATGACTAAACTAAACTAATCAGAACCAGAGCATTATTTTAAGTAAACCAAACTAAAATGTTGAATAATAAATACTAAGATTCTTTATGGTAGCTTACCTTATTTTATAGTAAATTATTCCTTATTATTATAGTAAATTATTAACTGTGTATGTATTCCTTGGGATTTCCATTTCAGTAGTATTAAAATTAAAAACTGGTTGCTATCTGCAAGCTAAAAAAATTGTTTTCTATAATTAACTTGAACATTGTGGAAACCACCGGAAGGTGCTATTGTCATAATCTTAAAGGATTTAGTAAATTATAGGACTATTTCAAAGTAATCCATTAAGATTTTAACAGGTAATCCAATTAATGCTGGTAAGTTAATGTATTGATTAAAGTACATGTAATTTAAAATCTCCTTTTGTTATGCTCCATGTAACTATTGTTTAATTGTCTTAAACATTGCCTAAGTCATTGCTTTACAGTAATAATTCGTTTAAATTCAGGAGATTTAAGCAGTTTCCAGTGAAAAGTACGAGAGAGATTAATTAATTAAATAGGGTATACATATTATACAGTTTTTTTATTTGTTCTGTTCTTCACAATTGTAATCTAAGCAATAGTTTTTAATAACTTTTTCAATACTCTGAATAATGTTCCACATTCGTACCGGATAGACTAAACAGGACAACGTATCCATTACATCAAATGTAATGGAGAATTACCATTTTAGGAACGAGAAATACTGAAAAAGTTATGCAGAAAACATTAAAACATTCATAATAAAGCGTGCCTGTTTTCAATATATTTGTTCAACACTCTCTTTACACTTATCCAACTTGCTCACAAATAACAACAAAAAGAAAGCAAAATATTATAAAATTCCTTTAAGTGGGTCGTCATTGAAAAGTATAACATCAAATAAATAATTTAAAAGGAAGCGAGAGATACAAAGATGATAAACTCAACGTCAGAATGTCCTGCGCCTTTTACAGCACATCTTAACGGGACGAAACGATGCTTTCCCCTTTCGACATGTCCTTTTGCAATGCTCGTAATGTTAAGTCTGTCTTAAAATTCGAAACCTGATTTACTTTATTTCTCTCATAAATAGAATCTCCGCTGAACGGTAATTGATTTTCACACTGCAATTTTGACTCTAGCATCAGACTCACAAATTATTTGATATTATTTTCAAAAATAATTGAATTCTTCTTACCGAACAGTTTTGAAAAAGCAAAAAGTTAAAGAGAAATTATTGTTGATGAAACGGAAGGAATGCCAGGCCAGCTTAAAAGCTACCGCTTATTAAATGCCAGTTTTAGGCTTTTTTAGGATCTGATAAAGACATTAAAATGAATACGGATATTCATATATCCAATTTCGTTTCATGATTCCAAACTTGAAGTTATTTCTTCCCCATTTAATTCAAAACATGATCTTTTTACTTATCTTCTTGAATGAATATACTGAAGTTTAAGTAAGCTTTCATTCATTGGATTTCATTTTTCCCCATTTACTTCAGAACGTGATCTTTTTACTTATCTTTATGAATGAATATACTGAAGTTTAAATAAACTTTCATTCATTGGATTTCATTTTCCCCATGTAATTCAGAATGTGATCTTTCTACTTATCTTTATTAATGAAAGTAGTGAAGACTAAGTAAGCTTTCATTCATTGGATTTCATTTTTCCCCATTTAATTCAAAATCTGATCTTTAAACTAATCTCTCTGAAGTAATATAATGAAGTTTAAATAAGCTTTGATTAGTTATAAGGTTCCCAAAAGTTAAGATAATTTTCCCAATGCGAACTTTTCTTATTAAAAGCCTCCTTTTCTGGAAGGAAGAATCTGTTTTGCGGCATCGAGTCTGGCGATTGATTTACAAGAAAATAAGTCCATCCATCACGCTCATAATTTAGTTCATGTGACAACTGATTGATTGATCATCCTCGGACAGAGGAGTTTGCTATTAATAGATATTTCATTAGGTCTTAAGGGAACCAGGAAAAAACAATTAAGATGAGAAAGTTCAGATAAGAGCATGTAAGTTTTCCTGCATCGAAATTAGAAGGATTACTTTTACTGCATTAATTAATTTTTTTAATGAAGAATCTTAATTTTTGAAGAGATTCTGTGAAAAAGTTATTGGAGTTTTCTCCAGATTTTTACTTGAAATCTTCTGTGAGTTTCAGATTTGGGCGTTTAGTCTGCGTGAAGACTAAAACTAAGCAATGAGATATATAAACGATTTCTGAGATATTAAAAGAAATTAATAAGGATCAGCTGTGAATTAAGTTTCATCTGTGCGGCAACATAAGACATGGAATCATATAAAGAATATTGCAGCGAAATAGGATCAAAATCTTTGTGCCCTGATTAGCACAGTGCTGCTATTTCATTTATAAAATCAAGTAAACATTATCTCGCATTTCTTTTCTAATATGAATTAAAAATCTGTAAAAAAATAAAAGAATGACGTGTTGAAAAATTGGTTGTAATAATGAAAATAGTATAAACTTAATTAAATTTCCAATTTAGAATTTCATGTTTAGCCAAACAAGTAATGATGAAAATAATTTTCCGATAATAAAGAAATCTGAGAAGTAATCAAAAAATCGTTTTCTTACAAAATTTAAGCAAAATTTCATTGTTTTAGCATTGACATGTCTGATATTTAAACCAAACTGGTGACATAGTCAGCTGTATGACGGAACTATTACTTATTTGAATATCTTTACCCGCATATTCATATTTTACTCTGCCCGTATCTCAGACAATAGGTTTTGAATAAAAACAATTATCTGACAAAAAATATTAAAATTTATAATCAATCTCTTTCCCAAAGATTTTCGTGGAAATTATTTCCCAGAGCTATTAAGTTCTGTCTCCTAACTAACGCAAAATTATGGCAAATTCAATTTAATTTAAATAAATTTGATTTTCTATTAATTATACCTGAAGCATCCTTACTCATTAACCAAATATAATGTATAAGTCAATGTTTCAATATTCATTTTCAGCAATATGACAATGAAGGAACCTTTCGTCATTAAATTGCACTTGATTGCATATTCCTTATTTATACATCCATACCTGGAAAACAGGTTATGAATAAAAATAATCATTTATAAAAATGACAATTCGAACGGGAAGCAAATCAATCTTCCTCCGGCCAATATTCCAAAGAAAATGTGTATCTCCATCATTGTTACTTCCTTCTGGTATCTGAAGCAAACCAATGACAAAATTAATTAATATTTTAAACTTTGAGCAAAATTTTTATTTTGCTGATCTCTTCTGAAAGGCACTTTCGAATAAATCAAGCACAATGTATAAGGCAATGATTAATTATTTATTTTTAAAAGGAAACAATTTAAAAGTCAGTATTCATTTAAATACTCTCGCATGCAACCATCTTCTTCCTTAATCCATACCTGTACAACAGGTTATAAATAAAAATAATTATCTAACAAAATAACAAAATTGATTAGAGATCTATCAAAGTATTTCTTCCTAAATTCCAGGTCAATATTCTTATCGCCAGTATTCGCAAATTCATTCTGGTATCTGAAGCTAACCCGTGATAAATTAATTAATTTTTAAATTTAAATAGAATAATTACTTTGTTAATACATTCTGGAACAAGCTTCAAAATGAATAAAACACACTATAATCGTCAAACACTCATTATTCTTTTTCACGTGTAGCAATCAAAGTAACATTACTCATTTAATTACACTGCCATACAACCTCTTTATTTCTCTACCCATACCTACACAACAGGTTATGAATAAAAATAATTATCTGACAAAATACCAAATCTGATAAGAAACCAATCAATCTCTTTCATCCTAAAATTCTAAAGAAAACCTCCATTGGTAACTTCCTTTCGGTATCTGAACCAAAACCGGTGACAAAATCAATTTATTTTAAAATATCTCAAAGCTGACGCTATCGCATGCAATGCCGATGCACGCCCTCCCTCATTCCTGGGAAAACTCTTGCACGAAAAGAGGAAAAAGCCCTTTTCTCGAATCAATGAGCCAGAAAAAAATTACACAATCCATTCATTATCTTGAGTCATTCATTTTAGGAACTTCTGAATGGCAAGACATCACAAGTCCTGGTTGTGCCGTCGCTGATGTCAAAAAATTGCTTTGGGATGTCAAACTATTTTGTTCCCCGAGTTCAATGGAAGGATCTTAATTAGCATTGCTTCAAGAGCGGTAATGAATCAATAATAATGTTTGCCAGCGACAGCTGTTCTAAGCTTTGCTGTCTTGTTAAGGCTGTTCTCTCACCATGAAAAAGGAGCCCACTGTGGAATACGCTCTGAGGGATGGTTCGTTTTGATCAAAATTCCCCTTTCGAGACGCTTCCGAAGATATTTTTATCTTAGCAGCGTCATAAAAGTGGTTTGTAGCATCGAGAGCTGTAATTTGTCAATTCTTATATCGTTTGATGTCATAAAAAATGTTATGCTTGAAGGTAAATCAAGAAAGAATGCTGTAATTAGATAAATTAATTTATATTGCCTTCCGTCAATCATATTTAATATATACCTTTTTAACTTTTGCAAAGTATTTAGATGGATAGTTATCCACTGAATATAAATTCTCATTTTATTGCTTTGAGAAGTAAAAATTATAACAACTGTATCTGCGTTTCCTTACAACTCTGCGGGTGTTTTTTAAGTATAGAAATCACGAAACATCGAAATTATGTAACATCTAGAATGGCACCTGAGAGGAGACACGCGATTGCAAATGGCTATGTGTATTATTCGAAACATAATTTTTGTGAAAATGTTCATCTCTTTCTCTATGACTCACTTTTAAAAAACAATTTTACTTTCAAAATGAAAAAAATAGTTTTTCTTATTAGCAATTAAATTGAGGTGTTAGCATAACAGACCATTCTCTGAATTGCGTAGTCGGCGTAATTTCTTTTTCATGTAGCTAGTGAAGGCATATTATAAATTTATAAAGATTTTAATTTCAACCCACCTAGCTGCATGCCTGAGAAATCAATGCAAACATTTTTTCTATCATACCGGCAGACCCGAGACTCTCTTGGACAAAAAAAGTCGCTTAAATGTGTCAGACCCCAGATCTTCCTGTTACCGGTTTCACTCTTCCCCCAAATATCACGTGGCGACCTAATGAGAGGGAGTGTCTGTTCTTAGGGGAGGGTCATCTCGAATAGACCCAGTCTTTCAACTCAAATTATGTTCAGCAGCGAAATTCCAAGAAGTCCCTTTTCATCTACTGTGTGACGTTAGGGAGACTAGAAAATTAGTTTTTAGCGACGACACTTTATGCAAGTGGTAGTAGCTCTAATTCCATTCGGTCAAGCGTGTTTAACAAAGTCCATGAGTCAGGGACTCATGTTAGTGAAATGTATAGCATCTTTTGTTGGTCAAAGCCATCTGGGAGCAATTAGATAATACATGAGGTAGAAATATTGTTTTATCTCCAAAGTTGCCTTAATGGAGAGCTTTTAGGAAGTTGGTCCACATTTGTGTTTCACTTTGAGTACAGCCAAGTAAATTTTCATTAACCAACCCATCCGTGGCGAGCAATTCAATGTTGAAGCGCACACTGGTCTACCAACTTTACGCAAGTATTAATAATATATAACTCTATTATACTTTGCAGATTTAATAGCATGTGTCATGACTTAGTGGATATGAAATTATGCAATTTATGTCTCAAATGTTAATTGTGTTGAATTGTAACATGTTCAAATACTCAAATTTACATTTTCACACTACAGTAGAACATTCCCCAAACCTGTATACCCCACGTTTATCTACATATTTTGAAAGACCGAAATAAATATTTTGCCAAAAATTTGAGAAAAGTATATAAAATTGCACTCAAATTAATTTCTTAAATATTTTAGGAATAGAAAAAATTTAAAATTTGAGCCAACTCATTTTAAATTATATGGATATTTAATATATTTTTATTTATAAACAATTCAGCAGCCTGTTAAAAGTTATAATTATTATTTAAAAACTAAAAAAGGTGTTAATATAAGACATTATATTGGCTAAATTCATAGAAATATAATTTATTTTATTTTAGTGTAAATTTATTACCGCGGAAAGAATATAAACACAAGTGTGAACATTACAAAATAAGCACTATTACAAGACACTAGGGTTGAATTTATTCGATAAAAATATAATCTTTATCTGCATATTTATCATATTTATAAACAAGAAGTAAGAACTATTAATAGCGTTACCGTATAATCAATTCTTATTATCTACGCAGCGGAAAAATAATTCATTGTTTGAAAGCTCCATTAAACAGTTTTGACAGCGATAATAAGCCTGAGAAGGAGAGAGGATATCTTTTTTTTCTCTGCTTCCTAAAGCTGTCTACACTGCATATTATAGTATTTTCTATGAAAACAAACTACAAGAGTGCTTACAGATTCCTGGAAACCCAAAGAAATTAAAAAAACTGTCAACAAGATCATTTAAATCTTCAAAAGTAAATTATAATTCTTGAAGTACTGAAGGAACATGAGACGATAAAATCCTTTTCTCATTAAAACAGTATCAGTTCAAAAGTTTATGATTATACTATTCATATGACTATCATAATCACTGAGTCAGTATTTGACTAGCGGTTTGCATTTTTTCGGTGGTTTCTTGAAAATTGCATCGCTCATTTAGCAACCTTCATTATTATAAGTAACAATTTCGTCGCTTTCAATGAAACCTGAAACGTCTGAATGTTTGTTCGAAAGGAAATTCTAAAGCTAACCCAAGATTGTTGCCAGAAGTTCTCAAAGAGTTTAAATTCATTGACTCTCTTTAATTTAACAATATTCTTCATATTTCAAAGTAATTTGAGACATTTTAACTAGAATGATCGTTTTTTATGTCGCATCGAGTCAAATTTTAGATAATCTTCGAAATTGCTAGTTTTCTTTCAAGTATTAATTTACCAAAAACAAATTCTAATTTCCAAAAATATCTATGATATATATTTAAAATTAAAGGAATATTTATAAGTTATAAATGCAACATCGGTGTTCCGCCTGTGATAAACGTCTATCATAATTATGAATTCAACTATAATCTGAAGCCAAAGGGTGGAATATATTTTACATTTGCAAATACATAGCAGAATTAATGAGTAAAACCAGAAGTCGCAGTGGATTTAGTAGATGTGTGAGGCAAACAGTAAATTAGACGAAGCTTGTAATGAAGATTGTAGCGGTTACAATTAGTGAATTGTAACCGCTACAATCTTCTTTCTCCTTTTTATGGTAGGTGGCGCTACTAGAGCCATCCGGGTTTTTCCCATGATGCCTCTCTCTCTTCTTGACTGTGTACTTGTCTTGTAATGTTGTTCTCTGTCTTGTGTCTTGTACCTTTTTTATGTACTGTGTCGTGGAACTTAGCCATCTAATTAAAATGGTTCCTGAAATTGAATTGATTCCTCAACAGCAGCATTCCATATAAACGTGAGTCTCGTCCCTCTACAAGATTAATTTATTATGAAACAGCTCGCTTCAACTCGTATTAAAGTAAAAACATTTACGAACAACCACAGACTCAGACAAAGAACATTTTCAAATCAGGCAGTCCTAGAAGTAGCATAATACACTATAAATAACATGAGAACACATTTGCATATCCTTACTAGAATTAAACACAAACTATGATTTATGAAAATACCTCGTCGTACTAGAGCAACAAGAAATTGATCCGACACCTCTTTGTCACAAGGAGTAGGAAATTCCTATGAAGAATGAATTCTTCCAAACACAATGCCATGTATAGCATCTTTTTAGATACGCTGTTATCATACTACTGTAAATATTCCTCTCCACATGGCTGACTCAACTCCATAGCAACTGCTTTACTGAAGTTTCTAGCAAGAATGTAAAAGTATGCAATTCTATAGTTTTGAAATTCGCAATAAAGCCTGAGCTCTGATTTAAATCTTACAACGCAGCGCTTTAGAAATATATTTTAATATTTTGCTTCGCTGGTTACGAGAAACTAAGGTAGACTTTCGTACAAAAATATTATTCTCTTTCGTCTCAAAGATGACTTCAACCATATTCACAGTGACAGAACTACTTTGGTCAATGTTTGAAGCATAATTGTCGACACTATGAAAAGTCATTAAAATTCCGTGATTGAATGCTCAAATTTAATGGAGAATGAAATGTTATGTTAAGCATATATATTGTGGTAGCAAATTTAAAATAGTTTCCTTTGAACCAAAAGTTACAAAGCATGAGATCTAAGAAGAAAATTCAACGTTTTGTATTCTTGATAAATTTATGCTTAATATTTTAACAACATGTAATTACTATTTCTATACAAATATTACACAAGGATTTCTGCATAACTTTTATCGTAATAAATCATATTTCTGAAACTAAATTATATTTAGGTTTAATGTTTTAAGAAACTGAAGTTTCAATGAGAAAGTATTTTCGGCCATCTCTGGTCATCTCTATATAAATTGCGATTTTTTATTTTAAAATAGCAAGTTATTGCTACTATAACATCTGAATTATTGTAAGGAATATGGAAAAAATTATTTAAAAATTTTATAAATTAAAACTGTGTTGCAAAAAATGTTTATTATTGAATGTTTATTATACCGTGATAACTGTATGGGAAAAAGTAATAAGAAAATTATTTAATTAATTTTTTATTTAATCAATCAAGATTAATTTTAATATGTCAAAAGCGAATGCAATTGAAAATATGCATGCTATGAAAATTTTAACTATATATATATATATTAATAAAAACGTGTTCTAATTTGTACTATCATTCATCTCTATCAAAATGTACGCTATAAAAATTATAAATCTTGTTTCGTTATAATATAAAACTGTTTTCCAAATGAAATTTAGATTTTTCATTGTGAATTCTTTAAAATTAAACGATGCATAATTGGTCTCCTGTTTTTTAATCAAAGTTATTGGCACTCAAAACATTTTAAAAATTTTCAGACATTGAGCAACTCTGTGAATATAAATAGATCACAGAAGTAATTTTTTATTTAAATTGTATGGATGATTTTCTCTCTTCTTCTGTCTATAATATATTGCAGGCAGTTTACTTTGACTGCCTGCTTTTTAATTATACCAGAATAATCTCAATAAAACACAGATTTGGATTTGTGTGCTAAAAAGTGAATTTTTATTTAATTATTTTTTACTTTATAGTTTTTTATTTAAAATTAATCGTTATAAATAATTTGAATCTTTTCTTTCAAATTTTTTCGTTTTCATTACCAAGTGGCGCCACCCGTTTGAAATTAAAATTCAATTAAATTAAACTGCCTTTAAGACACGAAAACATTGAAATATTTTTATTGTCATTCAGAATATAAAAAAAAATTAAAAATTCTAGCAGTCAGTGAAAAATCGATTGCGAAATTCCATATTACACATATGACACAATTGAATAAAAGTGAATACAAATTGCATTCACACATATGAAATTTAAGAACAAATCAAACTTCGACTTTCAAGAGCTACAGGAACTTTTAATATAGCCCATTTTAACACATAATTTTTTAAACATCAGACATACATTTAAATATTTGCTTATAAGGGTCAATAATTTTGCATTTATGCTAGATATCATGCAAAATTAATTCTAATACCTTTGCTTAAATTAGTGAGGAATTTTTTAATCAATTTATTCATACAAAACAGTGTATGATTAAGAACAGAATGTGAGAGGCATTTTTTACAACCATAAGTGAACTAGCTTCTTTGAAAATGTTTTACAGCAAACGAACATTTCAGCGCTAAAGAATATATGCAAACCCTTAATACTACAAAAGCTCAAACTTTTCCGAATTCTTTTCTATGTTCCTTCGAAAGAAAGAAAGAAAAAAAAATTCCCCCTTCCTTTTGAAGGTCTTAGAATAAACAAGTCTTATTTTGACGAAAAGAGCTTTTTGAAAATGTAAAAGGATGAGCGGATGTTAGAAACAAATATCCTGCCGATACATTTTAGTCGCTTTTAGTGATTATAGTCTCTTTCGATTGTAGACATAATTTTAAAAAAAATTATTGAGAGATAGGGTTGACCAAGGTAACTGTCAAGGGCGCATACTTTCTCCAAAGTTGATTGAAGAAATTGACGAAATTAATGAAACAATTTGAGGATACCGAGATTAAACCCCATTTATTATCAGGAGCTTGTAAGAACATTTCACAAGTTTCCCTGTCAGTCCTCAAATGGCAGAAAACGTCAATTTGGTCAAAAATATTGACAACTGGTTATGTTTTGAGATACAGCGGCACAGCTGCAGCAAAAAGTATCTATGCTTAAAAAGGAAGATGTTTTTGTTAACGTTTGCACAAGTGTATTATTTTTTGAAAAATATTTTTCGCATTGTTAAATGACGAAATTCTTGTAAAAAATATATAATATTATAAATTTGATTTAATATTTCAATTCAATGGATTAATACTAGCAATAAAACTTCTATTTGACACTCTTTTATTATAAATTGTAAATTATGCGTTTTTTGCGCAATCCATTTAGGGGTTAATATTATTGAAATAAAATATATTAAATACATTTTTGAAAAGTCAGCTACAGAGAAGAAGGAAGAATTAAATGTTATCATGGAAACATATAATTTAATTGAACTGCCATTTTACGTTCGTTACCAAATTTAAATTAGAATTTATAACGTCATATATTTCCTTAAAGTATTACATATATATATCTCATATTCATAAATGTTCGTCATAGCGATTTTATATTCCGATGCTAATGAAATAAGAAATATTGTAGCAAATTTCAGTCGATAAATCTTTATAATTTTTCAAAGATGATTATTCAAACCTTCGGAAAAATGGCTTTTTATGAAAGAATGAAACAAATAACTTTCATAGATCTTTTCAGTTGATATTATTCAGATATTTCTAGAATAAATGATAATAAACAAATATTTATTACAGTAACGCTAATGCAAATTATTGTTTCATCTTTTCAATTACAGTAAAACTTGAGTTCAAAATGAGTGCGGATAATTAAGGTAAACATTTCTAAAAAAATCGCATATAATGCTTCAAATATAATTGTATTCCTTTTTTTGTTTACATATTACAGAATCGTTTGTCTGTAGTATTCAGTATTTAAAATACATCATCCAATTAACTCAATTACATGTAAAAGGATGTTCTATTTCGTGCTATCCCTCATGGGGATAAATATGCCTCTAATTGGACACAGCTTTACTAATTAGCAAAACAAAAAACAAATCTTCTTATAAACATTTGGAGTCACTTTTAAAAAACTAAAGACAGCAGACAGATATAAAATTATTGTTTTAATAGGATTTATTTTTCTGTGGTAAAAATATTAAAAGATTTGATAGTTGTTTCTATGAGAGTGATTCGTTGTAATTGATCTTTTTCTTCAAAAATTCGTATTTTAGCAAATACGTATCTTGTTAAATCTCTTATAGGAAGATCATAAAATATTTTCGAAAAATATTTAGTTTATATTAACAGATATTGATGAAATTTTGAACATTCTTTTTCGTAAAGCATGTTTTCATAATTCAATATGCGTAATTCTTTCATATTTGCAAGTTCACAGGAAAACGATGTATTCAGTATTCATGAAGTATTTTTAAAAATATGAAACGATTGTGAATGAAATAAATTCAAAATTTTCTGACTTCTTATTAGTATATTCCTTATTAGTACTTCGCTGGTGCAGGAGATGATTCATTCATCTTCTTCGGTTTACAAGCGAAGATTGTTTTCGTACTCACAAAAGGAATTATCTCATTGATGATGATTTTTTTGGTAATTGCCCAGCTAAAAAATCTGCAAAAAATCTGAAGGTATTTGGAACATGTTTTCTTCAGATTTTCTGCAGAAAAAATGAAGAATATCTGAAGAAAACTATGTTCCAAATACCTTCAGATTTTCTGCAGAAAAAAATGTAGAATATCTGAAAAAAATATGTTCCAAATACCTTCAGATTTTCGGCAGATTTTTCTACAGTCAAGGTTTAATTATTAATTTCATTAGTCTAATTTGTGATTTAACTTACTTGTACGATGCCGATTCAGATTGTCACGAAGCTAATCCTGTCCAGGATTCGAACCCGCATTCCTATAGTTGGCAAGCAGGAACGCTAACCACAACGCCGCGCTGGAATACACGAGGAGGGGATAAATTAATATATTTGAGTCTTAGCGTCACCATAGCTTTCGTGGCGTCACCTAGTGGTGTAAGAATCAACCAAGGTAAGAATACGTGTTTCAAAGTCGTAGAGATTTCGTAATGAGTAACAGATGAGATTAGTAATATTTTCGTTCAATAATTTAGATTCTGTATTTCAATAAATTCGTTTTCACCTTCTATCTTCCTGGTAAGCCTTCTCTCCACCCAAACGGCGCAAGCTCCACTTTTCCCTTCTTTTTGGAGGAAAATTGCTAGTCAGAAAGACACTTGGAAAGCTAATTGGAAATTAATTAAATTATGCGGGAAAAGTTTAAAATGGTAAAATCTCAAATATTTATTTTAAAGATTAATTTAGAATTCATTTTTTCAGTGGCATATTTAAAAAATTTCGATTGGGAAATTTTTTTGAAACTCCTGTCTGCTGTAGAATTAAACAATAATGATAATTACATTCTAATTTTGTTTCATATCCTTTGGAAAATAAAGCTGCAATATAAAAGAATATGGTGCAAAATATGTATTTAGAGAAATGCAGATATTATGAAATTGCAGTTAAATCTTCAAAAAATCAACAGATATTGGTTCATGATTAATGATTTAATGATTTTGCGAAAATCTGCTAAGTAACTGCAAATTGAATTGAAAACAAAATGCAAAGTCTTGAAAAATCTAGAGGATATTTAAAGAAATAAAAATAAATATATTTTTTTGCAGATTTTATGCAGATTAAATTGAAGAAAAAATGCAGATTTTTTGCTGTCTTACAAAATCTGCAGAATATTTAGAGAAAAATATAATAAGAAATTTTTTTGCAGATTTTATGCAGATTAAATTGAAGAAAAGTGCAGATTTTTTCTGTCTTCAAAAAATCTAAAGTATCTATCTATCTAAAATCTAAAAAGTCTAAAGTGTTGCACACTTTATCTGGTGTATCCGTTTTTTTATTTAATACACTGACAATCAGCTACCAGTAGCGGTCCACCTTTGGGTTAGTGGCCTTATGGTCTACTGCAAAAATGACCCGTTTCTGTAAACCTCATATTCCCTTAAAGTCTGTGCCTTAACTTTCAGGTAATCAGGAACGGTCTGTTCTGTCGCCAAACAGCGCCAATTCGGAAGATGAAAATGGGCGGATCTCGTTTAATTTTATGAATCACAGTGAATAAATTTTAGTGGATGATACTGTGTTGAAATTGAGACAATGCGAACGATGAAAATCAAATTAAAAATTGAAATTTCAAGTAATTGCATTTAGTGAAAAAGATTTTCATGAATATATTTACGGATAAGTGCACAACCTCCCGTTGGAATTCTTTTTTAATGAACCAATAAATTTAATATTGATACTACAAATAGAGTAAAATACCCTTTATATTTCATTTTAGTAGTGCGTTTATCTAATATTTAAGATACTTATCTAAACTAATATTTTAATTTAGTTTTAACAAAAACTCTACTTCCAAATAGAACACATCGGCTATATCTGAAGTAGTTTTGTTCACAGAATATCTAAATACGTCAAAATAGTTTTTTGTATTTTCTCGGAGATAATTAAAAATGAACTCATCTATTGCTGCAAATTCATTAAAATTTCATGCTTCATTATTTTTGGCATTTTTTTTCTCTTAAAATAAATTCACCGAAGTGAGAAGAGGATAAAAATAAGTGAGTAATTCTAACTAAGGTAAAATATACATTTGAGCTCAAATTTTCACAGGCGTATGTTTCTTTGAAATATCGAGTCCGGAAGGGAAAATTCTTATTTTCAATGGGAAATCACAAACTTTTACAGACATTCTTTTTGTGCGATACTAAGCTTGAAATAAAATTTCCTTTCGCACAGAAGTTTCCACAGAAACGAAATATTTTGCGCTTATGAAAAGGAAGCATACTCTATGTCTGGAAAATCTTCCCTTTTTGCAATGCTAATCAGATATTTTTCTAACCAAAAATAAAACAGTATATTTTTTTATGGTCGGTAAATATTCATTATCTTATTCACTTCAGCCGCCATACATGAGAGAAATTTAAGGCAATATTTTAAGAACAAATTTTTGGAACACTTCTGACATTGCATAAACTTTCAAATAATACTTTTCAATATTTTACACTCTTATAGTTATATTAAAAATATGTGAAGGTGAGAATTCTGATATCATACCATGCTTTAGAAAGAAAGGAAAAATAAAAATAAATAAGCACATTGTTATTTTACGAAATGAGTAAGAAAGACTACAGAAAATATGAATTAAAATTTTATTAAATCATTCAAGGAACTGTCATTCAAACTCAAGACTTTATACATATTTCAAGAAACATAAGTAAACAGCTTACCAATATTTGTAAAATGGGGGACATAACTGGGTTTATTGTTTATAAAATAGATGAATATAAGGCTGTGAAATTAATCAATTAATATTTAAGTCCACATAGTTTAATTAATCAGTATTTAATTCTTTCTAACATAGCAAAAATATTTTTAAAACAAGAAAATTGCACATACTGCAAAAAACTACAATGCAGAGAAAAAAAATAAGAAAGGCGCAGTTCGGGTTCGCGCCGTAGTTTTTATGTGAAAACATCAGGATAAAAAATAAGACAAGTGTTTCGTATTAATATGTAATTTAATTATTATTAATCAATTTCTTACAATATTTACACAGAGTAGTATAATGGTTACAGAATAGATAAATCACAAGCTACCACAGAACCTTGCTACATGCGATAAACTTGTGATTTATTTATTCTGTTACCATTATAATACTCATTGTAAATATTGTATTAAAGAGATTGATAATTAAATTACATATTAATACGAAACACTTGTTTTCTGATTTTATCCCAATGTTTTTACGAAAAATCTACGGAGCGGACCCGAACTGCGGCTTTCTTATGTTTTATTTAGAGCAACTTTTGGTAGCGCCATCTGTTGACAGTATATAGGACTACATTTCGCGTATTCGCAGTAAAATATTATTTACTACAAAAGCTCATACTTCCCGTAATATTCAAATTTTTGAATTCCAATCTTAATACAATGTTTCTTTTACGTATTGTCAAGTATTCTGTAAGTTTTGTACATATGGCGTTTGAAATTTTCAATTTCATACCGATTTTTACTTATATTCTGATAAAAATTTTATTGTTTCCCTTTGAGTCCTAGTAATACTCCTCAAACTCTTTAAAATGACAGCAGTATCATCCTCCTAGCTAAACGCGTTTCCACGCTGCACTTATTTATAACCTTACATAAAGCTAATCCATAACAATCACATGCATGCGCCTACATTGGTACGATGACGTCACAGGCAAAATAAAAGTATGCGATGAACTCTTACAGATATGATCTATCCGTTGTAGGGTCCACCATTGTTTTCGCATTATTAGTCTCGTAGTTATTAGCGATTCAAATCTGACGGTATTTTGTCACACAAGAAAGTTCGACCGACTATCATTCTGACGAGTGGAAAGACGCTTTCACGTCAAAAGGCCACTTTTCGCTTTGGAGTACGAGAGATCGGAATTGTGGTTTTAGACCTTCAGTAATTAAAGCCGAAATTTCTTTAATCCTCATCCCTTGACGGCCTGTGAGGATTACTAAAAGTTTGCGATTCCGTTAACAACAGGTTCAAGGAGGAACGAAAAATATACGCATGCGATATGAGAAATTGACTAACCAACAAAGGGCTAAAGCAAGAGTTCGTACGAATTAATAAAATGAGAATTTTTACTCTACAATGAAAAAAATTCATAAAAGAAAACAACAGAAACACATATGAATTATTACAGATTTAAAGCATTCTAAAGTTTCTAAAATAGTATGGTTGCCTCGTAAGGGATATTTTGAGAATGTATCGAGCGGAGAGACGTTTTCACGTCAAAATATTCTATTTAAGTGGTTTTCTATGATAAAGGTATTTTGTTGCAATAGAAGTTTATGAAATACCATGATATCAGAAAGTATAGAATTTATTCGATGAGAAGATAATAATCTTTATCTGCATATTTTATGTATTTATAATAAAAAGAGAAATATCAGTTGCCTGACGAAATAATCAATTGTTATTATCTACCCAAGGATAAAATATAATACATCATCGTTTGAGAGCCCCATTAAATACTTTTGACAGCTGTAATAACATTCAGTCTAAACGAGAATGTTCTGTTTCGTTGCCTAAGGGTGTCTGCATGTGTATTTTGAATTTTTCGATGAAAGTAATATACAAAAATGTTTAATATCTAGGAAATCAGTAATGATAAGAGTGGAGACATTATCTTCATATAAATCTAGAAAATGGAAGGAAAAACAATTCTTTTAATTTCTTCTCTTGTGAAAAGGGAACATATTTTCTTTCCTAATTTTACAAGTAGTCTATAAGAAATTGCAATAAATCTTAAAATTATAGGAATCAATATATTTTGCATCAAAATATTTCGAAATCTTTTAGGTACTACAAAGAATTCCATTTATATAGAAAATTTTATATTAAATTTAGATATTATATTGAATCTACAATGCTTTTTCTGTTGTATTTATGCTTTCGCAGAAAGGCAACCAATTGCATTTAATTTCTTATTTGATTATTTAGGTTAAAAATATTTTAGTTACTATACGAACTGATTAGAACTATTAAGGAAACTTATTTCTATTATGTACAAATAAATTTTTCAAGTGAATCTATCATATGCGTTGTAAATTTATTGTGGAATAGCGTAAAGTTAGAAGAATACAATTATAATGTCAACTGAAAGTTCACTTTAGTGAAAGTCTTGATGGCATAATATTTTTAGTTAAAATTGAGGATAATATGATTAGAAAATGTGCATTTAGCACAGATAGAAATTTTCAAAAAGTAGGAAATACAATTTTCAATTTAAACTAAATATCGTGTAATTTATCCTGTAATGCTATTTGTTAAAGCAAGGAAATGAATTGAATGGAAAATGAAATACAGCAAGGAACCGAAAATAATTGACACTATATACTGCCATTTGGATTAAAGAAAAGATTTCAGTATTCTTAATTCCATTTTTATAATAAAAGAATTAAAGTTCTAAGCAAAGCAATTTGATATGTTTGATTTATTTTATCAGTAAATAATTTCTTTTTGTAGTAAAGTGGTTGAATCCATAATCAGTTGTTTATAGATTCGAATTCATCATCTAGTACATCTGATCGATTGAATAAATTATTTGCCAGTTTATAGCAATTTTGTAACAAGCCATGATAATTTGAATTGCCTATCAATTTTAAGTCCATTAAGATTAATCATAATCATATTCCGAGTCTAGTCCGTCCGATTCTTAAATTTACACTTCTTTCTGTTCTGTGCTAAAATCGCAACTGCAGAAGCAAGCTATTCATTAGCGATAAGTAGGAATCGGTATGGCTTTATTCCATAAGAACCAGAATTGTGTATAATGTTTACAAAATATGGGTTCTATAAGATGTATTTTAGTTTTCTTTTATATCACTTGGTTTCAACAGATTAAATTTTATACAATTTAATATTAATGTAAACTTCATAAGAGCTGTTTTATTTTGATTATTAACATACTGAGCACAAATTTTGAAAAGTAGGACATATCTCAGACACAACATAAATTTATAATTACGCATTCTAACACTGTAACATAATGATACCTTATTATACCATCTGCCTTATGTCCTACCAGTACATATCATTAGAATCAAGAACTGGGAATTATTAAAATTTATTTAGAGCACATCTTTAATATAATATTAAAGCTTTACTTATGTTATGTTATATTAAAACTTTACTTATGTTATGTTATATTAAAACTTTACTTATGTTATATTAAAACTTTATTTATGTAATGCTATATTAAAACTTTACTTATGTTATCTTATATTAAAACTTTACTTATGTTATATTATATTAANACTTTACTTATGTTATATTATATTAAAACTTTACTTATGTTATATTAAAACTTCACTTATGCTATAATAAAGCTTTAATTATGTTCTGTCTCATTAAAGCAATTCATTATGTTGTATTAAATAAAAAAATGTATAAAATTAAATTTTGTATTAAATCATTCATTATGGTATGTTATATACCAATTTTAATTATTTAATTTATATTAAAAAACCTTTATAGTATGCAACGGAATGGAAACTTTAAAGCAAATTTCGATTTGTTTATTCTCCTTAATTTTACCAAATAACTAAAATTCTATAAAAAATAATTCAAGATATTTTAGAGAGGAATCACAATTCAAATATATTGAAATTCCGTAAATAAAAACACTAGTAAAGAGTACTAGTACTGTTACTCCAACAGTGTTTTGCCTATGATAAACGTATTTTAGAATTGTGAATTCAGCTACAAATTGAATACAGAGGGAATAGATTTTACATTTGCAAATGCATACCAGAACCAATTCCTCCAAATACATTGTTACGAATAACATCTCCTTAGATATACTCTTAGCATCCTGCTGTAAACATTCCTCTCCACATCACTGACTCTACTCTACGACAACCATACGTAAGAATTGCTTTCCTAAAGTTTCCAGCAAGCGTGTAAAAGTTTCCGATGTTATAGCTTTCAAGTTCGCAATAACATCTGAACTCAGCTTTAAACCTTACAACGCAGTGCTTTAGAAATGTATTTTAATATTTTGCTTCGCTGATTCTGAGAAACTAAGGTAGAATTCCTCACAAAAGTATTATTCCCTTTCGTCTCAAGGATGATTCTTGGATAGTATTTACTGACACAGAATTATGATGGTCACTGTTTGACACGTAACTGCCAAGAATGCGAGAAGTCATTAAATTTCTGTGATTGCATGCACGAATTTAATGGAGAATAAAATATTATGTTGGGATAAGACGATGATAAGAGATTTAGAATATTTTCTTTCAACAAAAGCATTCAAACCATGATATAACCTGAAAAAAATCAAAATTTATTGATCTTGAACTCTTCGTGTTCATTTATTTTGATTTATATTCAGGAATTTTAAAAATAAAGAATTGCTAATTATGTTTAAATTTAAACATTATTAACTATTTCTTGTCTTAAATAATGTTTTGATGCTGGTAATGTTTCTGAAATTAATTAAAGTATAATTTTAATTTTTTGTATCAATTTCGCACGATTTTGAAAAATCAACTTATGAATGTTTATACTTTCAATTCTAATTATTTAAAATTTTAAATATCATTTTTATTATACTACATAAATGATTATAAGGAATATAGGACAAGAATTGCTCTAAATTATAATTATAAACTTAAATTATTTAGCTTAAATTCTCCTGTATTAAATTTTCTTTTCTTTAAACAAAAATGAAATTGAAAGTAACTATAATATTAATCACTATACGTAGGATTAAACAATAATTTAAAACTGCGTCGGTAAGTTTATCTTAATATCGAATTATTAATCGGAAACAAATTTAATAATGTAATTCGATTCTCAAATATTTTTTTAAGAATTAGATATCTTTACCAATATTTAACTAAAAAATATTTTAATTAAAAAATTCAGAATAAATTTCTTACAATGTAAGTAAAAATTATAAATAATTAAAATATTTTTCTGTAAATTAAATTGAATCTTGATTTTTCTACTTCTGTATGTACTAGCAGAAAGTGAAAAGGCAAAGGAAAGTGAAATAGCAATAAATGAAATATTTCTATGTAAGAATCTAATTACTTTTTATTTATATGAGGTTCACAGAAAAACAATTTTTACTGCTTTCATTTAAATCAATACGATATCTTTCAATCAATTTGATCGGAAACAACAGCGGATGATAAAGAAGAAAATACAACCAGATGCAAACATGTTTTTATAGAAAAGTCTTGGAATAAACTATCCCTTCGACGCTGAACAATAAACAGGGTGTTCCAAAAAAGTAGAACAAGCATTTATTTGCTTAAATATTGCACTTAGACATGTAGTTAAATTACAAAGCTTCATGAAATAAGGTAAGAATTTGTGTGAAAAAACATTTGCTCCTATGGAAGTTTGTAGAGGGACGAGACTCATGTTTATATGGAATGCCGCTGTTGAAGAATTAATTCAATTTTCAGGAACCGATTTTATTAGATGGCTAAGTTCCACGACACTGTACATTAAAAGGTACAAGACGCAAGACAGAGAACAACAACACAAGACAAGTATACAGAAAAGAAGAGAGAGAGGTATCATGGGAAAAACCCGGATGGCTCTAGTAGAGCCACATACCATGAAAAGGAGAATGCAGTGAATTGTAACCGCTACAGGTTGAAAATAAAAAGTTAAGAAAATTAACTTTTCACACACATACGTTCCCTATAGAAAAAAGTGTCAATGAGTAAAATGTTTCTCTTACACACATCTATATGTAAACTAAGTTTCAAGATTCTGTCTGCAAAATTTGCAGAGATATATTCATTTTTAAATTTAAAGGGGCTTCTCACAAATGTATATGGAGTTGTTTATTGCAGAAATTCCTATGCGGCCGCCCCTCTTTATCCAGTGATTTTTCCTATACTGATTGTCCCATTCACACAAGAACCAAGGATACTTGGTGTATCCTGATTGTTGTCCAAGAAGCATGGATAGCACTTTTAGATCACCGCATATCGTCCATCCACCATCTTTATATGTCAATTTAGTGAGAATCAAGGCTAAATTCTAGCAAAAGTCTTTCAGGTACACACAATGCCCTCATGACACTGAAGCATACTTGCTTCCATTATGCTTTTGAGGCTTCTTTTTGACGAGACAATAAAGAGCCTCCACTCATTCACGACATACTGTATATTGTAATAAACATCTCCATCACTCCAGGGACATTGCTACAGTAAACCCAGCCACTATTTTGAGAAAACTATTTCTCTCTTTCTGAACCTTACTAAAGGGGCGCCAGGAGCCAATAACTTCTTTTCATTTATCCTAGAGCCTAAGCGTTCTGCAGAATCTTTAGAAAGATCCAAATTTCTAACTAAATCATTCAATTCCAGCTGGGAAGAAGGTTGGGGTTCGTTTCTATCTGAAACACCGTAAAAGTCCTCGTCATAAACCTGGCCTTCGTCTCATAGTCTTCAGGAGTAACTTTTAGTTTCTTAGAAGGTTTAAGTATAGGTATTTCTGAGCGATGTGAGAAACCGTACGCATTGCCGACGGGCAGTTCGGATAAAAAATTTCCCTCTTTATTAATTAAATTTTACCGAAATTCTGTAGTAATAATTCTATAGTATAGTGGAAATAAATAGTTCTGAAATTATTGAAGAAATTCTCTTATTGCTGTTCGCTGCTCTTCATTAAGCCCTTCAAGCCCTTCCAAGATTTACAAAAATGTGTTTCGGAAAATATTTGAGGACGAGCGATGGCATCCACCACTGGTTCACACGTTGAAATAACAACTCCTTTGTCCGCGGTCTTGGGTTTATTGTCCAGATTAAGAACTCGGGTATGGTTTCCTTTTTTAAATCAACGAGTGTGGCCACCACAAGGACACCTTCCTGGAGACTTGGCTAGGAAAACACGTTACGGCATATCTGAATTATCCAGAAACTTCAGGAACTCCCTGGATAAGACATTCCGATCTCATTGGTATTATAATTTTCTCTTTGGCCAATACAGAGCATAACTTTAAATACTGTACACTGGCTGAAAACAAAGGAATTTTCTCTCCTACTGTCCGTTTCTCGTTCTTCTCCAAGTCTACCGTGAAGCTAAATTTTTGAAGAAAATCCAGGCCGAGAATACAGCGATTAGTGATATCAGCTACAAAGATTCTGTGTTCTAATTCTGGATCCACATTCAATCGATGCATCCAGTTTCCCGTGTATGTCCGCCTTTTCACCAGTAGAGACCTTTAAAGAAATGTTAGGAGCCGTGTAAATAATTTTCTCCTTACATTTCTGGGCCAAGTCTGTTCTTAACATTGACACCTGTGTCCACTAATATCAAACACGGGATACCACAAATACATCCTTCCAAGTAAAGTTCATTTTTCTCTCCGCTCAGTGCGGAGACTTTTAGTCCTCCTTCAGGGGTTTTATTCAGAAAAGGCAGCCTTTGCCCCATAAGACGGCCGTAAGTTAATTTTCCTGGATGAACGTGATCACTTGACATTCTCGCTGTACATGCCCTATTTTATTACATTTCCAACAGGTCACGTTCGGATTTCGTCGAGGAACGGTTTTCTTTCTGGTTCTTCAAGGCTATTCGATAGTTTTTCAACGTTTCAAGTAGGAAGTCAAATTTTTCATCTTTTTCTTTCCCAGTGCCATCCTCTATCTATATTGATCTTACGTGTCGGGATGTCTTTGAGAAGGTTTGGCAGCCTCATACTTCATGCAGTATGCCAGAGTTTATTTCAGGTCCTTTGCACCTGTTAATCTCGTTGCATATTGTGTGTCTTCATCTCTGATAGCGTCGACGAAATACTGGGCTGCTAAACTTTCCCGAACATCCAGAGATCACTCAACGGAGGACAGATTTATTAGTCGCTCCACAACGGTGGCTAATACCTGAAGATTTTTCCCTGGCTTCTGCTGTCTTGTTTTCAGTTCTCTTCTGTAAAACTGGATATAATGCTGTCTCCAAACTAGGATTCTAGAACGTTTTCAATGGTCGTTAGGTCCGTCAACTTTTCAGCTGGAATTCCTTGCAGAATCTCTGCCGCAGATCCTTGGAGAGAGGCTACGAGCTGACTGGCTTTAACACAATCCGACCATCCGTTTGTAGAACTCACGGCGTCGAATTGGGTCTTGGAAACAGACCATGACGTTAGCCTATCAAACTTCAAGGGCTTTACTGACTGTCTGGAATTCATGAATTCTGGGCTTGCTGGGAAATTGTTCGGTCTGTCCTCAAGTTCACAAATCCTCTTCTCGATGTCGCTGATCTTCTCTTGGACTTTGCCTTCTACTTCCTCGATCTTCCTTTGAGCCTTGCTCTTTACTTCATTGGTCTTCCTTTGCACTTCTCCTTTTACGTCTTTAATTTCTCCTTTCATGGCTTGAGCATCTTCTTCTATTTTCTTTATGCAACTGCTTACGTGATCCTTCATTCCTTCAATTTGACTCTCGACGTGTGCTTGGATCTGGTTCTTCATTTCTTCTTGTCCTTTCTTCATTTATTCCTGCCCTTTCCTCATTTCTTCTTGTCCTTTCTTCATTTCCTCTTGTAAGGATCTCATCTCTTCCTGTCCAGCTTCCATTTTCTTTTCCAATCCGGCTTTCATTTCTGTCATCATGGAGAACAGTTTCTCAAATTTTTCATCTATAGTTCTGATAAAAGGTATGGTCTCTGTCATTCACAGGAAAATCAAACATCCCACTTCTGACACCAGTGTTACGAAAATTGGCTAGTGGGTGTACGGAGAAAACACTTCATCAAGCAGGATAATGGAGAATGGCGCTTTATTCACGAACATTCAGGAAATACGAAACACAGGTAACATTAAAAACACAGCACTTGCATAATTTAGCAACACAAGCAAACAAAAAATCACTAATAATAACACTAATAGCACGAACAATAGCGTCTATCAGCTGACCAACTCTCAATGCGGACAAGACTCCAAAGAGATTCTTCGCACTCCGAAGACGTTCGACGTCGAATCCTACTAACGAGTAGTTATAGTATTCCTGACAGGGTGTGACGTCACATGGAAATCTCGAAGAAATACGAATATTGGCTCCTAATAGAGATATCGAGAAAATTCTAGTATCTTTGAGGTCCTTCGTTTTGTCATCAAAGTTGCCAAGGTCAGAGTTTTAGGCCCGGCTGCCGGCGGCATTCCATATGTACCCCTGTAGAACTTTTTTCCAAACCTTAAGACTAGCGAGTCAGGAAAGCGACAATATTTTTCTTGATGAAATCGTCTTTATTTCATATATAACTTAGAAACCAAAAAACCCTTTCGCATATATAATTCATTCCTATTCAACCTAAAATGTCAAACAGAGATATGTCCTTATTTTGAAATAAATGATAAGGAAAAACAGATAAAATGAAATCTTGAGGGCATATTCTGTACTTTCTTTCAGTGTATTCATTTCTTCGGTGTCAGGCACAATGGTACCTGACACCGTCGTAGTTTCTGAACTATAACGTCGCCTATGAGCATTTCATCCAGGTAAGATGTTTACATTCCTTATAATAAAGAGACTTCTAAAGATGTACATGTCCCTCATACAATATTCATAGTTAAAATACCTTGTTAGTTTCCCAGCTTACACATAAACATTCAGGAAACTGCATATTACGATTAAAAAAAGTTTAAGAGATATTAGCATACCTAAGGCAGATATTTTTTTAACGACTAGTGAAATCGAAAGACAGAGTTTTAGGACATTTTGGCGTTTGAATGGTAATATGATCTGTGGTATCATCGCGGCATCTGGCAATATCCTGAATTGCAATTACACGCAGATCGGATCCGCCCTCTATGTGATGTCACCCATCGACCAATAGCGACGGGTCTGTAACAGTATTTAAGGACTCATTGCTATTGTTCATTCTCTGCTCTTCCTCTTTTGTATCATTTTGATAGCTTGCTGTGTAATGATTTTATGATTTAGTTTTTTAATTTAATTGTCGTTTCATTAAATTTTTTATTTCATTATCGAGTAGTCTTGCTTTGACTTCGTCACCAGTTACGCACAATGGAGTACTTCTGATTTATGTGGAATACAGGTATGATAGATTGAGAAGCAGAGTAGGGTAATATCGTATTAGATAACATGTAGCACTTGAGTGTCAATAGTTCTATGTACCGACTACCTCAGCAACTATCTTGCCTCTATCAATCCTGTGAAGTTAACTTGACCTAGACGTAGGCCTAGAAGTTACAGATCTATATCCAAACTTCATCAGTTCGGAAGAAAAGAGCAGATCTGGCTTATTGAAGGATCTATGGTTTATTTTAATTGTAAGATGATGCTGTGCTGTAGCAAAAACGTGAATGATAAAACGTCAAATAATCACGTATGGAAATGCAATTTTCACTAATATATACATAAATAAGTTTCAAACCTCTCGTTTTAAAATATGTTTGCTGATGATATAAGTTAAGAATTTTGATAAAGCAAATGCAATAAAAATTATTTACATTATTCTAATAACAATTGTAATTGCTATTTAAATTAATAATTTTAACTAATATTTTATTTTAATCTTGATGAAAACTATGTTTCCGAAAAAAAAACCAATTTTGTAGTATTTGATAATTTTCCAATAAAATGCTCGTTGTATAACGATATAAGTTAAAACATTTTTTTTTATTCTCAGAAAACAATTAATAATGAAAGCAACTATTGTTAGCAAAGCATTCAAGTTTCATACTTAATTAATCTTTGCATTTCTATTCTCTTGAAATATTTAGTTTGAATAGATATGGGAATAATGAAATAAGTGAGTAATTCCATTCGGGGAAAAATATAGATTCGTTTGCAAACTTTCACAAGTGGGTATCTCTTTTAAATACTGAATCCCAAAGGGAAAATTCTCTATCCCGAACTTTTTCAAACATTCTTTCCGTGAGATACTATCCTTAGAATACGATTTCCTTTCCCAGAGAAGTTTCCACAGAAACGAAATATTTTGTGCTTATAAAAAGAAAGTATACTCTATGTCTGGAAGATTTTTTAACGTTGTTAATCTGATATTTCTATAGCAAAAATAAAATATTTTCTCACTTTCTTTTTTTTTGCTCCGAAAATATTCATCATTTGTTCGCTTAAGCCGACATATAAGGAAGAAGATTAATTCAGTGTTCTAGAACACAAAACTTAGGAATACACCTCTGGCATTATATGAACTTTCATATGATAAGATTTTCTTGCCTTTTTCAATATATTCTAAGTAAACAACCTAGCAAGAAAAAAGTTATAATTTCCGTAAATTGTTTGTCGGGGAGGGCCAAAAAACATCCCTATGTTTCATACTTTCGATTTGGCTCAGTGTCCCAAAGTTATCGGTGAGTACCAATAATTAACTAAATTCATTTTTAGATTTTTTTTTATCAAAGCTTTCATGTGCCGGCCGTAAGCGACTTGAAATGTTAACGTAGAGAAGCATTGCCACATTCTATACACGAAATCAAATATTCTCTAATAAACGAATCCAATAAAGAATAACTATATCTATATAAGATAATAGGAATTGGATATTACGTCCCGGTAAAAAGGATTGCTGTTTTTCGGTTGTCATTCAGAAGCTAAGGCCCCATTGACACAGGTTGTCATTACCAGCCTTACCTTACAATGCATAATCTAATAGAGGATATTTCGGAACTAATCAAACATAAGCCTTGATATCAAAATTAAACAGTGATCCGTTTAAATTCCTTTACATCGGCCTTTTATCTCTATCTATATGGAAACGTCCCAAACATCTCTTCAAGCAAAAGACGATGGCCGCACGAAACGTCCGAATATCGCTGCGAAATTTCCACCCCCTTTCGTTAAGTGTGATTTATTTCTCACCTGCTGCGCGCACTTTCTTCGTTAGAGTGGCTCGCCCAGATGGGTTGGGGGAAAAGGAGGGTTTTCTTAGAATTCGGACAGTGCCAGCTGTCATTGGGGTTTTTGAGGAGGGGAGGGGAAATTACCATATCTTTGAAAGAGGAACTCGGACGTTCCCGTATTTTGAGGTTCCTCTATTACAATGGTCTTAGGAATCAGAGGGTTATATCTGTCCAGTATAGGTTATACTTAGTTCCAGGCTTAAGTTCTAGGTTAGAACTCAGTCACTATGAAGAGGAGACAGCAAGCAAAGATGGGAGAGAATGATAATATAATTTCAGAACACAGTTCTTTTAAACATGATGGCAATGAACTGAATCGAATTAGACCAGAATAAAGTGTGACCCCAGTAGCACAAAGATGTTATACAATATTGAACGGTGTTGATCAATATTCACAATATTGTACAATATCGTATATCAAACAATATTGTACAATATCGCGCAAGTGTTTGTGCTACCTTGGGAACTGCTTATAATTCTGGATAAAACAATCCTTGAAACATGCTAATAAATGTTTTATAGAAGCTTGGCAAACAGGTTAAATTACATTCAATTCTTCAAAAAGTCTCTGATTACAAAATAAATCTAAGTACAAGCATAGATAACACAAAGAAATAAACCATAATACCCGAAAGAGAAGATTTCATACGATGAAAAATATAATAATCTTAATCTGCATATTTATAATATTAATAACCAAACAATAAGAAATGTTAATAGCCTTACCATATAATCAATTGTTATTATCTACGCATTGGAAAGATATGATAAATCATTGTTTGACAGCTCCATTATATAATTTCGGCAGGGATAATAAGCCAAAGTCTAGACGAGAATGTTTTGCTTCGTTGCCTAAAGGTGTCTATGATGTATATTATGGATTTTCTCTGAAAGCAAGCTACAAAAGTGTTTTAATATCTAGAAAAACGCAAAATATGTGATAAGACTGACAATGTGATCTTTATTCAAATTTCAAAATATAAGAACAAAAGGAAAAACAAACCTTTAAATTTCTTCGCTCTTAGTAGCACTCTTTCTCCATGCCCAGTCTCAGAAGTATTCCGATAGGAATTGCAGTCACTCTTTAAATTAAATGTAGTTGATGAAATTCTTTAAATACAATAGAAGTAATATTTCAGAATTTAAAGAAAAACATGATTTTCCTGTTATTTTCATGCGTTCTCCTCAATACAACTAATCGTATATAAATATTTTATTCTGTTATTCATGTTAAAAATACTTTATTTTGCTAAGAACAGATATTTCTGTAAAAAAAAGCAAACCATTTTTTACTCGGACCTCTCTTGTAAACTGAAAATTTAATGTGATATAGCTTGAAATTTTTGAAAAATATAAAAGGCATTGACAATGCTCACATTTTTAAAAACATACATGGCATTAATAAAATTTTTACAGATTAAAATTTTAACTAATGTACTCGAATAAAAAGCAAAAGCTTTTTTAAAATATGGAAAAATATCTCTTTTCATATTTATAGTTTATTTTCGATTTAAATAAAAACATTTCTACTATGCATTTATTCTGTTATGCGAATAAATACATACATATGAAAGTCATAAAAATTGCTGTTATTGAACGAATATAAAATAAATCTCATTGTGTTTCATGATTTTGATTAAACAGACGGTTTGCGTATTCTTTAATTACCTTATTAAAATTATTTTCGCGAATTGAAATTATTCTAAGAATATATTTGGGAATTATTTTGTAATTATAGTATGTACTGTCCTATAAGCTACTTGTCGTTATATATTTGAAGTAACTTCATCGTGCAATGTCATTAACTGCAAAAAATATTGGAAGTTTATTTAGCTATTAATCGCATAATATTCAAGGAAGTTTTTGGTTTAAAACTTATCTGATTTGTGCAGAAACTACATCTCTAGAAACAAGCTATCATCTTTAATTGTAGATCATTCATTTCATTCTAGATCAATTAATTCTAGATCTAAATTCCAGATCATTTTTACAGCCAAAAGACTGAAAAATCAGTATGATCAAAAGCTATAAAATCCTATATATATATTAGCTATTGATCGCATAATATTTAAGGCAGTTTTTGGTTTGAAACTTATTTGATTTGTGGAGAAACTACATCTCTAAAAACAAGCTATTCACAAGCCTGGAATATGTATCATTTGATGAGGAAAGAGCCACATTTGACAATATTGCTTAAAATAAATAAGTTTCACTAACTGAATTAAATGTTAAGTATACTTTCATGAAATTCCTTCTGCTATTTTACCATTCTAGTTAAACAGTCAAAACTTATACTATTGTTTTTGAAGAAAATAAAAATTTGAGAGCCCTTCGTACAATTAATCAATTTCTGAATATGAGAATGCTTATGAAATAGAATTTTACCTGAACCTTAAAATTAGATATTTTTTATGAGTGATTACTTACAGGATACAAACATTAAATATTTCGATAAATCTTTAATACATCCCAAATCTATAATTACGTCTTCTAATATACTGAGGGCAGATGAGTTACCATTTTTCTATATGAACCCGCTTTAATTCAGTTGATTAAATCTGAATATCAGAATCTATTATGAATGCATCAACTGATGTTAGATTTGAATTGTAAATTCTAAAACAAAAGTATGAAGTGGGAAATAAAGTATCCTCTTTATTTTCACATTTCAACTGAAACATAACACAAAATTAAATTCAAGATTTAAGACATCAACATTCAATTGAGCGCGAAAATTTTCTAAAATAACAATATTTGTTTCAAGAAGAAATACTATATCAGTGTTTAGCTAGTGATAGAAGCATTCTGAAATCATGGATTCAATTATAAAATGAATTCGAAACAGAATTCGAAATAAATTTTCCGTTTGCAAATACATATCAAAACCAATTCTTTCAAACACATTGTTACACAATACCTTTTGATATATTGTTAGTATACTCCTGCAAACATTCTCCACATGAGTGATTATACTCCATGGCAACCATACGTAAGAATTGCTTTTCTAAAGTTTTCAGCAAGCGTGTAAAACTTTGCAATGTTATAGCTTTCAAGTTCGCAATAACATCTGAACATAACTTTAAACCTTAAAGCGCAGTGTCTTGGAAATGTATTTTAATATTTTGCTTCGTTGATTCTCAGACTTAGGTTCCACTCAAAAGCATTATTCTCTTTCGTCTCAAAGGTGATTCCTGAACATATCTACTGTCACAAAAATATGCTGGTTTCTGTTTGACGCATAACTTCCAATATTGTCAGAAGTCATTAAAATTGTGTGACTGCATCTACAAATTTAATGGTGAATGAAATTTTATGTTACGATTATTGTGGTAGGTTTAGAATACTTTCTTTTAACAAAAGGATTCAAACTTTGATTGATCTAAGAAATATTCTTCTAAATTACTCATTATTAACTTATTTCGTTCAATTCCTCTAATCTATGCTTAGCAGTATTATTAACGCATATAAAATAAATATTTCTTTCTATAGGGCTTTTATTACTATAAATCTTTTAGAAATCATATAACCAAGCATACAACGACACGTGTGAAGCAAGTTCAGCTTCTTATATACTATGGTATTTGTTGGTACATTTGAAGCTGAATTATAAAGATTACACTACAATTTTTTCTTAATTTTTTAATTTCAGTATTATAATTCTATATGAATAAATTTAAAATATGTAGGAAAAATTTTTAAAACTTAAGAATTAAACAAAAGTTATATGATTAAAATTTCTTTATTGACAACTCCCAAATTATTGGTAATTAATCTTTTTTTCACCAAGTCAAAATTATGTTATTTGGAGATTTTAATTTTCAAAATAATAATTGAAAGTAATAAGAATAGGAATTATTGCCATAAAGTCTAAAAAATCTCTTGATATTTTTTCTCTAGATTTTTAATCTGCGACAAGATAAATTCTTTTGAGTTGTAATTTAGTCCGATGAATACGGTTGCAAAATTTAACTCTTTTCTGTAAAAATATTGCTTAGATTTATCTGGATATTCTATTCTCTCAAAGAGTTTGTCCATTGCGACATTAAAATACAATAAAACAAACAATTAAATTCAAAGACTTTGTTCAGTTTTTTTTTTAAAAATGTTTCGTCTGCATTCTGTTAGAAGTTTTATTTACAGAATAAAAGAATTTTTCAGTGTCCGCCGCTGCTAATCAAAAAGAAAATTCTGTGCCTATTGCTCAAAGAATCACGACACG
>BGPR01007659.1:48184-64179 GCA_013235015.1 Araneus ventricosus
AGTTGTTGCATTGCTCAACAATATCAACTTCAACCCCAATAACTACGAGGACGGCACAACATCCACCAAATTCCACCCAGCAATTTTCCAACTAGAAGACAGAATATCTCTGAAAAAGCAATTCCTTCCAGTACCCGGTCTCAATATTTTCACGGACGGTTCAAAGATAGAAGACAAAACAGGCAGCGCCTTCTGTGTCATGGAAGAAGACACAACAAAATACGAATGGATGGCGCAACTTAGTCCCTTTAACACAGTATTCCAAGCAGAGCTTCTTGCTATAAAGGAGGCTTGTCTTTGGGCAAGCAAGACCAACCAACAGATAAAGGTATGGTCAGACAGCGAGTCGAGCCTTTATTCAATTGCTTCAATTGACACCAAGAGCCCTATTGCTCAACAAACACAGGAAATATTACTTAAATCAACAAACATTAAACTTGGATGGATTAAGGCTCACGTCGGATACAGCGGTAATGAAGCGGCGGACGCACTAGCCAAGAAGGCAACACAGGAGGGAATCCCCACATTCATCCCAGCACCAAGAAACCATATCAAGAGTCTGCTACAAAAAGAGTCCATCATCCGCTGGCAAAAAGAATGGGACAATGGAGAAACAGGCAGGAGCGTTCATAACGTTTTGCCAAAAGTCAAGACAACTTCTACTCCATGGCAAAGGCCGGAAATAATGTTCGTCACGGGCCACGGCCCATTTCCAACATATCTCAAAAGATTCAACATCAGAAGCAGCGATTCCTGTGGCTGCGGAAAGCTGGGAAACCCCTTACACTATGCTACAAGTTGCCTGTTTACAACGTCATACCACCTAACAAAACCGTCAGCAGACCTAGAACCACTTTGGTGGAAAAGAGTCATGAACAACAACAATTCTAGGGCGAAAATCAAAAAACTCATGCACTTCATCGCGGAAAACGAACCACTCTTATTTCCAAAAGATGGCGACGACAACTAGCCACAGACCCAACTAACCCTATGTACTCATATCCTCTCTTCTTCCATACACAGGGCAAGACCCTCTCAAATTCAACAACACAACGATCTGAAAGACTGAACTTTAAAAAAATATTATATTCTTTTGTTTTAAATGTCATGTTGTTTGGTATCTTTTTATAGAAATTGTAATTTTTTTTTTTTTTTTTTTTTTTTTGCTCTGGCTTTTTTTCAATAAAGTCTCACGCATACCCAACCAACCGACAGGGAGCCGCCTTGGCTCCGAGTTCGGGGGTATGCTGTGGTGTTATGTTAGAAGTTTTGAGTGTATTTCTAAACATTGAGAAATTTAGCATGGCTCATATTTTTGCATATAATTTGATCCTATTGAGACCCAAAGGTATAATTTTCGACTGATTTTCACAAAAATCGAAATTAATACTCTTGATAGGATTATATAACACTATATATAACTAATTTATTAATTATATATTAATTAATTAATTATACATGATTAATTGATGACAGTATGGGACCATGCATAGCATTTGACCACTTTTCTTGCTCCTAAGACTTTATTTTCGCAACATTTGGATCTTACTGACAGATATACCGTAATTTTTGTTTCATTTCATTTCTCTCCCATTTATTCTTCATGATAATAATATCCGTTTTATGTATATTATATCGAATTACTCACTTATGAATTTTGAGTTCGGATAATTGAAATGAAAATGTATATTAATCTTTATCTAAATATGGTAGAAACATATTAGTAAAAAAAATTTATGTACAGATTGAATGCATAGAAACATATTAATAGGCACAACAGGTTTTGAAAAGTAAAACGAACCCTTAAAATATCGAAATATTTTAGCTTGATATTTCAGAATCCATGAAACACATTTCGAATACAAGGAAATAGTTTTCTATGTTTTATTTCCGGGAAAATTATTTCAGTACATAAGTATTTTTTAAATATAAACCGTGGTCCTTTTATCTACCTTCTTATAAAAAAATTGTTGAACTAGAGATACTGGAGCTTCAGCCGATATTTTGTATTTCAAAAATGTGATTTCTTGGATGACATCAAATATGGAGATTTTCGAGTATCAAATTATTTATTTTAGTAAACTTTTGAATATAGTATCTCTTAGAAATTCGGAAAGACATTTCTCAAAATCTATATGCTTTCAGTATCATTATAATAATGATATAAAATATAAATTTACAAAAGTTATGATAGCAAAAAAGTTAAGTATGAAAGTTGTAACAATGAAAAATATCGGAAAAAGAAAAGGGAAAAGAACATGTTGCGTGACTTCGTTGCATTTTCACTTCTTTGAATGTATTTGTTTAGGAAAAAATTGTTACAGGTAAATTCATTTATTTAAACATTGAAATTGCAACTTTTGAATGCTATAGAAATTTGAAAGCATATAAAGTAATTCTTAACACATAAAAAGACAGGAAGATATTCAATCATTTATATTTGTATATATATTTTGAATTTTAAAGAAATAATTTTTTTCTCTAATTGTTTAAATTAAATAATTACGATATTTTTATATGCGATATTTCGTAAATAATAGCGAATTAGTAAATATATATATAAATGCGTAAATATGTATTGACACAATATATAGTTAAGCAACCATATTCAAAATGATATTTTCGAATAAATCCAACAACAAATGAACATTTCAGCACTAAATAGTGAATGTAAAACTTTTGATCTTGTGATATGTTAGGTTTTTACAAATTGTGTCCATGTTTTTTTTTTATCAAGAGCCTTTCTGTCCTTTTAGAAATATCTTTTTTATCCCCTTCTCTTGAAAGCCTTAATATGAACAAGTCTTATTTTGAAGAAACGACCCTTTTGAAGTGAGAAATGTAAAAGGATGAGCGGGTTGGAGAAACAAATGTGCTGTCGATACTTTTTAGTTGCTTTCAGTGACTGCAGTCTCTTTTCTATTGCAGATTTGGATACAATTTTTTAACATTCTATGACGCGTACATTGACGAGAAACGTCGAATGAATTTTTTTCAAGTCAGAACGACCTCAACATAACTTTTATCCTTCAGGAATAGATGTTTCAACGATATTTCTTTGTAAATATTTTCCATGGGCTGCTTTAAATGCATGCGACAATTCTCGAAAATCTTCCTTACGAGGTAGCCATACTATTTTAGAAACTTTAGAATGCTTTAAATATGTAATAATTCATTTATGTTTCTGTTCTCTTTTATGAATTGTTTTTCATTATAGAGTAAAAATTCTCAATTTTACGAACTCTGCTTTAACTCTTTACTCCCGAGGCGACTTTTTTCTTCTAGCGCCTCTAAAATCAGGAGTTTTGGAGAGGAAGCGACATAAATTGGACTCTCCCAACCTTGGTCGTCATTTACTCCACCCCCGCCCCTGCTATAGCCTTCCGTTTTAGCGCACAGAAATGGGCTGTGGTTGGCAAGGATAATCATACACCCTACCGCGCTTATCTCCTAAGCGATCTCAGAACCTCACCTCCCCTCAAAAGAAGCCAACCGCCTCAGACCGGTCTTCGTCGCTTTTAAGGGAAGATTCTTAGACCGCCAGAAACCGCCCCTCTCAGTGTGCGAGGGTTAACCCATTGTTGGTTGGTTAATTTCTCATATCGCATGGGTATATTTTTCCTTCTTCCTTAAACCTGTTGGTAACGGAATCGCATCCTTTTAGTAATCCTCACAGGCCGTCAAGGGATGAGGTTTAAAGAAATTTCGGCTTCGCTCACTAAAGGTCTAAATCCACAATTCCGATCACTCGTACTCCAAAGCGAAAAGTAGCCTTTTTGGCCTGAAAACGCCCTTCCGCTCGTTACAGTGATAGTCGGTCGAACTTACTTGTGTGACAAAATACCGTCAGATTTGAATCTCTAATAACTGCGAGACTAATAATGCTTAAAGAATGGTTGACCCCACAACGGATAGATAATATCTGTAAGAGTTTGTCACATATTATTTATATTGCTTCTGACGTCAAAGTACCAGTGTAGGCGCATGTGCGTGATTGTTATGAATTAGCTTCATGTAAGGTTTTAAATAAGTGTAGCGTGGAAACGCGGTTAGCTAGGAGGTTGATTCTAGTGTAATTTTAAAGAGCTTGAGGAGTATTACTAAGACCCAAAGTGAGACATTAAAAATATTTATAAGAATAAAACTAAAAATCAGTATTAAATTGAAAATTTCAAACTCCACATGTGTTTTGATTATAACATGCAGAGTTTTCTTTCGAATTGTACGAAACTTACAGAATACTTGACAATACGTAAAAGAAACATTGTATTAAAATTAGAATTCAAAAATTGGAATATTACGTGAAATATGAGCATTTGTAGTAAATAATGTTTAACTGCGAGTACGCGAAATGTAGTTCTATATACTGTCAACAGATGGCGCCATCAAAAGCTACTACAAATAAAAAATAAGAATGGCGCAGTTCCGGTCCGCGCCGTAGATCCGCGATCGTGAGAACATCGTCATAAAATCTTATCCCGACGTTTTCACGTAAAATCTACGCCGAGGACCCGAACGACGCCATTCTTATGTTTTTTTTTCTTTTTTACGTTATTTTTTACTTCTTTTTAATTTTTATATATATATTTTAAATGGCATGTAAATTGAAACTGTATAATGCAAAATGAATTTAACGTAGTGTTAGAAATCTTCTAAATTCGGCGCAACTAATGCTAGTACTTTTTTTACAGATGTCATAATGTCTTCTAAAAGCTACATTCTTTGCAACGTAATTGATTTCTATGAAATCTAGGGAACATTTCTGAATTATTCTGGAAATAATAAATGTATACAAATAAATGTATTTCAGGTATATAACTATGAAAATTATCGATTCAGACAGTGTAATTATAAAATGTGCATTTGATGTGAAAGCTCGCCACATCTATTATGAGGAATATAATAGCTGCTCCTAATGAAGGGTTAATTGATATAATTAAGATGATTAATAATAAAATATTGAGATTAATATATGTTATGTTCAATGTGGGTAATCGGTTAATATGCATAATCACTGCGGCAATTATGCATAATAACCGATTTACTACGTTGGTGACCAGTGGCGAATCCAGGATTCGGGTCGGGGGGGGGCGTGGTCATAAAAATTTTGTATCGTAGTGATGTGTCAACCCTCATGGCTTATGTAAACCAAAACACTTTAACTTTAAAGACTTTCCTCACCTGACAATAAGAATCAAAGAACACTACAATACTTTCGGTAATTTAATAAAAAATGCAATGAAATAACTAACCAAAACATGTTTTTGACCGCGTCAACTCTACAAGTACAAGTGGAATGACTAGAAAAGAAGGAAAAGTTTCAAGCCTGTCAAGCCAGAAAGCAATGTTATCACGATTTTATTATTTTTTAAAAATGAAAATTAGGAACAAAAAGTTGTAGTGGTTTTAAATAACATCAAGAATTTTGGTTTAGCCCTGGGAGCTGCAGCCCGATAGCCCCCTCCTCGATTCGCCACTATTGGTGACAAATATAACGAAGATTAATTAAAGAAAAAAAAAATTTCAATTTATTTTTCGACAAACTATGCTTTAACAATTATTGGTAAAAATAAATTTTAATTTGAATGGCGACAACCCATTTTTGAACATATGCTTCAATCTTTTCATATCATAAGCAAACAATAAGTATTCGTGTTAATTATTAATTCATCGATGAGAAAATGAACTCTTGATTGTAAAGTCTGTCTTCCTTTTAGTTCAAACGTTAAGATACAGAATTCGCATTATATATTTACAGGGAAGTCTTAAATAAATAAAAACCTAACAGACGTGGAAGGTAATTCTATTCTCTCCTTTAAGTTTTTTTTATTGCTTATTTAAGCAAGAAAAATATTCAGAATTCAAAATGCATTTTAAAATTTGAATATATAATCAAACCGTGCAAAATATACAAACGAAGATTTTTTTATTCTTCAATGTTTTGATTACATATTTTCTGAAGTAAATTTCATTTATTTAAGATTCAAATAACGTAATTCCATTAATATATCTTGTTCAAAGTAACTTTAAGCTGGTTTGAGAATATTAAGTATGTAGACATGTCATAGGCGAAAATGAAATAAACTTTATATGAGGAAACTGTTAATGTTTAAATTATTTCCATAGTTTTCGAACTGAGTCAATTTTCCCTATTTACAAAATTTATTATTTAAGTGAATTTTTCGTAGGCGTTATGCATGTTGTTTCATGTGTAATCTAATATGTACAGAAAATAAGCGGGTACAACTATTTTTAATAATCTATGATAATGCATAGATTAACTTTAATATGGTCAATATGTATTTAGATGGTTTGACGAATAATGAAATGTTAGATATATGAGTAAACTCATATCACGAAATTCTAATCATTAGTGTGTTGATAAAATTAATGCACAAATTATTGAAATCTGTGGTAAAATACGTCAGCTATTGGTGAAAGGTCCTTCTGGAGCTATTTGGAAAAAATTTGCAGCATATTAATTATAGGGTGGGAATTATTTGCACTTTAATTTGGATCAAATTCACTTTGATAAAAATATTTTGCACTCATAACAAATATACTGCACGCGAAAAAAAATTATTCTGCTAGAATTAAATTTATTCAGCATGAAAAAAAATATTTGAACTTTGAAAGAATATGATGCACTGAAGAAAAAATATTATCACTTGCATTAATAACTTTCAACTATAAAACGGATGTTTCCACGTTGAATAAACTAAAGAAACGTAGTTTTTGCAGTCGTGCAACATTGCATTAGTTGGAGTGTTGCCAATAGGGGGGAATCATCCTTGTTTATGGGGATTTACTAACTCAAAAGGGAAAAAGTCCTAAAATAAGCTAAAGCCGATAATTTTATCCGCTAAATTAACAACACTGGTTAATTTATAATATGGCTGTGCGCCGTACATTGCCACGACTTGTGCGTGTGCAGCGTGCATCGTTTCTTCTCTACAGGGGTGTAGTGGAGCTGGAATGCCGTTCTGGCACTGCTTTTTTTCAGGAGAATATTGTGAAATTGTCCTTAAAACAGCGCGATTTTTGTCACCCAGATTAGAGCGCCCTGGCACTGCTTATTTTGGGACTACATGACTGCTTCTATACCTCTTTTTTGTATCTTTTCAAACTGAACTGAGGCCGCGGTGGCCTAGTGATAAGGTGTCGGCCTCAGAGCCTGAAGGCTCCACGTTCGAAACCCGATTCCACTGAAAATCCGTCGTATATTGGGCCTGTTGCACGTTAAGTCATACTTAGGGAGACAAACGTTCTCCCGCTGGTGTGGTGCGGAAGCTTGAAGAGGGGGTTACCAGCTCAGATGTCGTCCTCGTCATCTGAACGCAGTTCAAAATGACGAGGTCCGTCCCAAAATAGCCCTCGTGATGCTTCAAAACGGACGTTAATATAATCAAACTGAACTACTATTTTTACCCTATTCATGTGATCATCTGATATATTTTGTGACTTTCCGAGTGAGTTGATTTAAATTATAAAAAAAATGTAAATCTTAATAAAATAAAACATTTTCGAGTATTTTTGCTTTAGAAGTCATATAAAATATAAGCGATTTACTGGAATATCATTCCGAGAGTGACGAGGAAATAAATGAAAAAAAACCCCCGCAAGGAACAGAAAAAACGAATCTGGATTAAATCTAAGGAATACGAAACAGCAGAATTGGTAATTATTGACTATATTATTATATATATTGGTATTATAAACTATGTAAATAATTTGCGGTAAATAAAACGTGGAAGAAAATTACATCACACAATAGCTCAGCTGGATGCAAAATCACTCATCGCCGTACAGCTGGTGAATATAGAAAGAATTAATGCCCTGCGGGAATATGGTTCCATTCTGAAAGTTCTGCTGTTTCATTATATGAAGCACAGTAATCACGTGGATGGAAATCGAGGCCTGTCCATAGTGGCGAGAAAAATGGTGCGCCAGCCATATGGAGATGGTGTCAGAAAACTGAATGCAATAATAGCTGCATTCCAAAATCGTGTTTTGAAAGAAACAGAAAAATTTTAAATTCTGTTAATTAAAATGTTCTGGCAAAACTTAGACAAGAAACATTTGAACCGCCAACTAACTATATCTGTGAAAGATGTATTTAATTGGTATAATGCCAGATGGAATGTTCCTGTCGAAGAATATACGTCGTTTGTGTTTAGTTTAATTAAGTTATATTAACGTCCCGTTTTGAAGCAATACGAGGACTACTTTTGGAACTAGTTTTCAACCGCGGTCAGATGACGAGAACGATACCTGATCTTGCACCTCCCTCTCCAAACTTCCGCACCACACAAATGGAAGAACCATTTGATCGTGTGAAAGACTCACGCTATAAATAAATGAAACTGAGTGGAATCCGAAAATTTTATTGGCTTATGTCATCAGTGTAATAACTAATGGTTTCAGAGCTGTTTTGGACTTCTCTCGCGACGATTGACGTGCTATTTCTATGTAGTAAAAAAAGATTGATTGCAAACTGCGTGGCATTAAAGACAAAGATGAAATAAGAAATGATATTGAATGTCTTCATTTATGCTCTGATGACGATGCCTTTAACATAGTTAGTGTATTATTTTTAAAGAAATAGGAGGAAAAAGATTGATGTGAATATCACAACATTCACAGAATACTTTAAATCGAATAGCTTACCAGAAATTGTTACTGATATATAGGTGCCCGGAATTATTTTCCTATCACCAATAATGGATTAGAGGCAACCAATGCGCTGATAAAAAAAGGAACATACATTTCGTGAGCGTCTCCCTGTTAGTCAGTTCCTTGAAATGTGTGAAAATGCGATTGTGAAAAAATTGTCAAATGAACGTGATCGAATTAACCCGAATTACAAACCATTTTAAATGAAACCGCATCTAAAATGATTTGCATGTCCCCACAAAGATTTGGACAAAACCAAATCAGTGGGCAAAATTAGAAGTCGAAATTTTAGAAGAAAGAAACGGAAACCAATCTGCATTTTATTTACTATCTTTACAAATGAAACAGAATATAAATGCAGAAGTGAAGAAATTCGTATGAAAGGGCATATCTCATATGGAACTTTTTTTGATGAATATAAAACTGAATACAATAACTGTATATGGAAAGTGCAGTATCTGCCTCTGGCAGTAACGGTTCTCTTTCCACTTACTCGTGTCCTGTTTTTACAAAAAAAAATATATTTGTAAACATAGATTAGGCATGTTAATATTTATAGGGGAAGAGAAAGTGTCAAACGAGCTAAATGTTTACCTCTTGGGCAGAAACGTAAGAGAGGTCGGCCCATTAGAGCCAAAAATGCTCTTTTAATCCAATTAGTATTGTTTAGTATTGTATTACTTTTTATAATATATTTATTCTCAATTATGTTTGTTTACTTCGTGCTAAAAGTAACTTTTACTCGTGCTTTATACATTTTTAAACCTTTTTCATCTTTTGTAATAACCTTTTTGATAATATCTTTATTTTTTATTTCCTTTTTTTGAGTTAGCAATATGCCCAATTTAAAATTTTTGATACTATGTCTTAAAAATTGAGTTTGAGTGCAAAGTATTCAATTTATAGTTCCATGTATAAAGTGAAAAATGTATAGGGCAAAGTATCAAATTTATAGTGCAAGATATTCGAATTATAGCTCAAAGTATTCGAATTATAGTGTAAAGTATTCGAATTATAGTTCCATGAATCAAGTGTAAAGTATAAAATTTATAGTGCAAAGTATTCGAATTATAGTGTAAAGTATTCGAATTATAGTGCAAAGTATTCGAATTATTGTGTAAAGTATTCGAATTATAGTGCAAAGTATTCGAATTATAGTTCCATGTACCAAGTGCATACTATCTAAATTGAAGTGCAATTATATATTTCCCTTAATTATATACAAGATATTCTGATAACTGATGTTATATTCGTTTTATAAATATTTTCAAAGCTTCATGTAAGGATAAAAAGATTGTGATATGCAAAAATTTATAAAATTAATTTCCATTTTTATGAAAGAATTGTCTCTACTCCCAAACATATCGCATCTGAGATATAAATAGGCTTATAAATAATTACTAAAGATTTCATAAATATAATATACGAGACAGATCGAATAAAATTCATTCAAAAACAAAAGCCTTAAAAATTACTTTTGCTTGAAAGTTTTCGTAGGCCATTATCGAAAGTATATTGTATTTGATGAAATATTAATGCTTTCCTTCGAGTAGCGTTTTTTTAAAATTAAAAGTAACTATACGGAAAGATTGTGAGAAATTAGTGAAATATTATAGTTAGGATCGAAAACATAAGAAGTATTTGTTAGAGTGCATAAGTGGTACTTTTTATTTAAAAGAAAACTTATATGCTTTAATACTTATTCAATTAAAAACGTATAGGAAATCAGCATTCCACAAGGTCATTGCTGCAATTTTATTCAGAATATGTCTTGAAGTGTTATGGCTGCATAGTTAAAAATCAGCTTATTTTTGACATATATTGAAAAGGATTAAATGTCCAAAATATCACAGAAGTAAAAGTTACTACTTTCCGTTTGTAGTGATATATTACAAACTGTATTAATTCTCTTTACATTCGCATTTTAAATCTTTCTTTCCTGTGAATATGTTTTTAAATAAATAAATGCGAAAAATCTCTTTCTCGCCATTTATGTTTCTTTATTAAATACGAAATAATACACGATATCCCTTTATAAATTAAAGATAAGAAGCAAATAATAGTAAAAGAATATAAAATATTTCATTCTTTCTTCCATTCAAACCACATGCACTTTTAAATTCTACAAAAGAATACCTCGCTACGCCCTATGTTAAAAGATATATTCTATCTTGGAATAATTTATTGCAAGTACATCCTTACAAATTGTACGAGAACATTTCTTTCTGTAGCTTAAGTAGACGCAAAACAACCTTATAAAAAATGGCGAAAGAAATAATTGGAAAACGTTAGGTGAAATGTTTATATAACATTAGGAAATTAAATTAGACTTCAAAAATTAAGTAAAAAATTATAAAAAGTAAGCATTAATAAAACCTTAATATAAAACACAAAAAAGAAAATTTGAATGAAAAATACAATTAGAATGAAAGCAAAATGGAAGAAAATTGAGTTGTTGCTTCTCCAGTGCATTGGCCAATTTATTTCTTCATTCATTTGAGAGAGAATTAATTAAGAATGAACTTGTGTTCAGATTCCGTTTTATTGATGACCTTTTATTGTTTAATTATGATAATGTTAATTCCATTCTTAACTGCTATCCAGAGGAGCTTAAATTAAATAAAACTAATAATGCAGTGAACAAATGTAATTTTTTGGATCTAGAAATTAAAATTATAAATTCAGGAGTCTCTGTCGGAATCTATGATAAACGAAAAGATTTTAAGTTCAAAGCTATTACACTCTGCAATTTTCATACATGTCTTCAGTTTAAAATTTTAAGAAATTCTATATTTTCTCAAATTAATAGGATTAAAAATATTTGTAATAACCAATATACTTTTGTTAAGGCTTTAGATAATTTAAAAAATAGATTAAAAGATAACGGATATCCTGATTATTTCCCAAAAGTTAATAAATTTTTTAAAAAACAGTTTTAAAATTTCTGTTCTTCTGGAGAATAGTTCGAATTCTTCTACATAGATGGAGCTAGGGGCTTGCTTCTTGATGTTATTGGGCTTTACTTGTTTAGAGCGTCTGTTTTGAAAGAGGATGAATATTTACTTTTTGGTTTCTGTCTCATTATTGATTCTGTTGTAAGGTATCTGTTATGTTTTTTTCTTGTTTCCTTTTATCTTATTTTCAGAGGTTGGAAAAAATTCAGGCCACATAAAGGAATAATTTTGACTAATGGTCATTCCTTTATTCAGAAAATTTTTGTCCTGCTTTAGAGCTACAATGGCGTGTGGCCTCTGAGGAAGAATCGCCATTTTGGTTCTTTTACAATTTTCTTCCATTTTGCTTTCATTCTCATTGTATTTTTCGTTCTAATTTGCTTTTTTGTGTTGTATATTAAGATTTTATTAATGCTTATTTTTTATAATTTTTAACTTAATTTTTGAAGTCTAATTTTGTTTTCGTGTATTCTATCAGAAGCAGCTGCATATGCGCCTTTCTGTATAATGCAAAAGGATTTTAATTAATTTTTAATTCAAGTTCTATTAATATTTAATTTAATTTTCGCTAAATTTTATCAATTATAACTGTTATTAGGAAATTAACATACAACATTATGACCAATTAAGAATTTAATTTTGATATAACATTATTAACAATTATTTAAATTTTTCTTGAAACTATATATAGTTATATTGTTATAACTAATGTTATATAAACTATGAAATCTTTATATAACATTAGGAAATTAACATACAGCATTATGGCCAATTAAGAATTTAATTTTGATATAACATCATTAACAATTATTTAAATTTTTCTTGAAACTAGCTTCCTATCATGGTTGTGGTCCGCATCCCAGTAGGCCTAGAAAACCAATTCCATGTTTTAAAGACTTATGATAAAGGTGTTGTGTGGCATTTGCTGTTGATGAAATCGACCTTCCTGCCTGCCCCTAGGTAACACCTAATTATAAGTCTGACTTAACTTCATTATAAATTGCGAGTTAGTCTTCTTGAATGACTTTCAGGGAAATCTCACCAACTTCGGTTTTGCGCCTGAAAGAAAACCAGGAAAACTTCGAGCAAGCCAGGCAGACAGTACCAAACAGTTTATTGTTAAAGCGCACATTAGTTTAACATATTTCTAAATACTGCTGGTTAAAAACCCATAACCTTCTTCCTCCATTTCATGTTCCTCGACCATACCACCGTTTATCAAGCATAACTTATAGGATGTACCCCGGGGGTGGGGGGGGGGGTGGTACTACCTCGAGTACGTGGATGAGAAGCGACCCAAATCAGTATTCCTGTTCTCACTTCCTATGAGGGGTACAACAATGGTGCTGAAAGTCATCGCTGATGTATCTCTTTAAGGGTTTGGCGCATGGGCCGGTGATGGAGATTTTGCACCTGACAACAGTGCCTGTGCTACTATTCGTGGCGACCTATTCATTTGGATTTACTGAACGGCTGAGGTTAGGTCAGGGTGAACATTTTATGCTATACCTTACAAGATTCAATTGATTTGTCTCTGTTGTAAAGAAGGATCAGGAACAAATATTTTGTGGGTTTAACGGTGTAGTTTTTGTACTATCCAATTAGATTACTCCTATTTGCTGTGGGGCTGCGTTGTCACATTGATTCAACTACAGTATTTCCTATACTACTGTCCATATAATAATTAAAACGTTATTGGATTACTGGTCACTTTTGTATCGAGTCATATATTCTAACAATGACTTAATTTTAGCTTATGGCATAAAAAATGGCATAAATGGCATTTAAAAAATGGCAAAATTCGATGGACGAGTGGAGCTCGGTCCAAACTGTTAAGGGGTTTTTCCCAAGAGCCTTTTAGGAAGAGAGCTAATTAGAGAATCCAAGATTAAATATGCTTAATGGCTGATACTGTGTTGAAACGGGCACTTCTGAATCTCGAAGAATAATAAAGTAATTTAATGTAAATGTAAACCGCAATTTCGGAAAAAATAGCCCAGAATACCTGAAGACATTTTGATATATCTCCAGTAAAATGTAAATAGTATTTTAAATCAATTTTAACATCATCCTCAAATATCATATAAATATCCCAGTCATTAATACAAATTGATTAAAATTTCATATTTCATCATTTTTTTATATTTTTATTTGCTCGAAATGTTTCTCTGATATGAAAAGAGGATATTGAAATAAGCGAGTAATTTAATTTCATTAAAAATTAAAGAAGTTCAAACTTTCGAAAACGTACATCTTTTTTAAATATACATTCCCGAAGGGAAAATTATTATTTTGATAATTATTCCCAAACTCTTAAACTGTTTAAACTGTTCATTTAGTGAGATACCATGTTTAAATTAAAAATACCAAACTGAATTTATTTCGCATAAAAGTTTCAAACAAACTAAATATTTAGCCTATATAAAAGGAAGTATACAATCTATCTCGCAGGGTTTTTACAGACTTTTATTTAACTTGATTTGTTTCACGTTTTCCAAAACAGAAGTTTTTAATCTATTTCTCTCTCCATTTCTGATGTTCTGAAGTTTTTTTATTTTATAAAATATTGTATTTCGGTATTTCGGATAAAATTCCATATTTTGATATTTTCAGAATTTCGTTGTCAGTTGATGAATTCATTTTAATTAAAATTTCTATTTTATACGAGTGACGACATCTAGCTGTGCATTTAAAAATTGCTTACAAGATTCAATTATATTTATAATAATAAATCGTGGATTAAATTAACGAATAAAAAATAGGAAATAATTGAAACAAAAAAGTAGCTTACAAAAACACGCTTTTGTTAGCGTACGATAAAGTAGAGAATAGCTTGTTTTCAAAAATATGTGTCATAACCAAATCGTGAGGTGCTGAAAACAATACGACGAAGGAATTAAGCCACAATGAATAATATAAAAAATAAAATTCTTAGACATTCATTAAAACTTAATAAATGTGGTTTCAATTTACCTGAAGTATTTCTATCAACATTTCACGATTGTGAAGATTTCGTTTTGACCTCCGCCTTTTTCATAAAAAAAATGTTTTTCTGCTAGATTGAGTATCTATTAATTGAATGATTTTAAAAAACATTTTGTGTTTATTTTTTTTATTTTTGCATTATTAATCTGGTCCTTTACGAAAGAATATAAAATATTCTCAAACACACTTTCTTTCCCTAGGCAATATCCATTATTCTATATTTCAAAGCCGACAGACAAGGGAAAATTTCAATGTAGTATTCTCGAACAAAAAATTTAGAAAACAATTTCTGAATTTGTATAAACTTTCTTATGATAAAAATTTTTTAAATTCTTTTTAAAGGTTTTTAAAGTAGACGACTACACAAGAAAATTTTTTTTTATTATTACTTCCAAATATCCTGCATATTTTAATCCTTTGGATAATGATTTATTTTATATCTCTTTTCAGATGTATAAAAACAGATCCAAATATTTTTAGAAATGAAACAAAATTCGAATAATAAGCAGGACCATAATAGTAAAATGTAATTCAACGCCATAGTAGTAAGAGGTAAACTCGCTAGCTCTAGAACAATGCGGGATATGCATGTAGAATGTTAAAAAAATAATAAAATTACATATAATAACAGTTTTTGAATGTAGGAAGTCTGCTGTAATAGAATACGTTTTGTTATATTGTGACAAACTGCAGAATAGAGATGGAAATGCACCTGAAATAGGCAAAACGAATATTCTATAATTTTTATAATATACATCAAATAATGCATACATTTTGGCTATAAATTTTCTTTCAGTGCTAAATCTCCAATTATGATAAATTTTGAAGACTAATATTCATGCACAATGCAGAAAACAAGTGTTTATCCAAAGTAGGGTAATTCCTGGTGAGATGCCGCATATTTTTTTGAAGTTGTGTATAAAATCCGATGGTGCACATGAAATAAAATAAATTATGCTGTGCTACTTAATGTTAAATATACAACATGTGTATTGCGACAAAAAATATAAAAAATAATTAATATTTTTTAACAATTTTCTTCTAAAACATTACACTGTGGCGCGTCACCCGTACATTCCGGGTGAGACGCCGCACTTGTGCGGGAGTTATGCCGCGCCTGGCATAAGAACAGAATGAAATAATAAATAAAAAATATTCAAACAGATATTCATATATGGACTATAATTACCTATTTAATAACAAAAAGAATCTAAATGAGTACAATGAAACGTACTAGTAGGTTCAAATCAATATTAGTCTACCTACTTAGTTCACTACTTAAATTATATAATTATTTTTTAAAGATTGAATTTTAATTGTTATTTCAGCAACAACGTAACATCAGTGATTGAATTTTAATTGTTATTTCAGCAACAACGTAAC
>BGPR01007660.1:1276-13387 GCA_013235015.1 Araneus ventricosus
TGTATTGGAAGTAATACTCTGTCATTCAGCGTCTCAGACAAAAGGTCATTCAGTCTGTACAAAGTGCTGTCAAAATTTATCCTTGTCCACAGTTTTGTGCTATTAAAAAAATTTACATATTTTCCACCAATATCAAAGAAAAATCCTACATCTGTAAAATGAGTTGACATTTTTTTTTAAAAGGGAAGTTTAAAATGCTGTTGATTTACTTGCAAAAAAAAAAAAAAGTTAGATTGTGTTGGAAAATGTTTTGTATTAGAAGAAATATGCCATTCAGCTATGGCTGTTGGTCAAGGTTTGTCAAACTCTGGGTTCCCATTTGGGTATGTGTAGAACAATTTTGTAATTGTGAAAATTTTCATAATGCTAATTTCATATTCATCAATATTTGTGAGCAAAAGATTAAGAATGTCATTTCATTTTAAAGCATTTTATTAAACACTAGCCACCTTCGTCAACTAGCTTGTTCGCCTGGAATACGATTTCTATTGAATCTTGCATCATTTTATATTCATGGTTCTCTTAGCAATGTAAGTTTAAACTTCAGATTGTGGTAGATATTTATCCCATGTTCTTTTAGTTGTCTTGCACCTGTTCTGTCCATTGTCTATATAAATGTTCCTAATGGAGTCAAATAACTGACCATGTCATGTAACCTCTAATTCTATGTTGTCAGCACTATCTTCACTTTCTTACTTCTCTTGTAAAATATTCATTTGATTTCAACATTAAAATGATGCAGCACATTTTATGGCCAGCGTCATGTTAGCTGGATTAAAACATGCTGAGAAAAGAATGAATATTGCAACCATAATCATTCAGATTAATGGATATATTTCTTAAGTTTAATTAAGATATAATTTTATGTAAGCAAAGCAATATCTTGGAGAGCTTGATTTACAGATTTCACAAAAATTTTGACGAAATGAAATATGAAAGCAAAATGTATTAGGATATTATCTCAGATTACAACATTGAAAGAAAAATATGCAAATAAATATTTGTTTAAATAATGAAAATGGTTTGAGTTGCATTGCAACAATGAAAAGTATTGTTGTAAATTATGCCAAAAAATATTTTTAGAAATTTACTAAAATTCAAGAAAACATTCCACGGCAACTTAATTGGTATCATTGGAAAAGAAATTTTTTGCACTTTCAGATGGTGTAAAAATGTTTTTTTATGCCCTAATATTTTAGGAAGTTATTAAGAAAAAATGCCAAAATTTCGCTGCATTTTTAATTAATTAAAATTCTAATTAAAATCTAAAAAAAAAAGGGCTCTGAGGTGCACATTCCCACCCTCCAAAGTATGTTTGTGCCAAATTTCGTAGCTCTAAGTCCAGCGGTCATACCTGTAGAGCGTCAACACAACAGATTCTCTTATTATTAGTAGAGATAGATTTTCTAAATAACTATTTAACAGCCTTTGTTGCTTCAAATCCCAAAACTCTTTAATTCAAATTCAACTATTTAATTTTTTTTTTATTAATTAATATTTCATTTTCTTATTATTTTGCAGTTTTGGTACAACAAATATTTTTGCTCATGAAAATGAAAGGGGTTGCAAGTAATAAAGTTTAAAAAGCTGTAATGTAGGTGACAAATGCTTCAAAGTACTTCTTTATAAGTGTATAGCAGAAAATTGTTCACTTATTCATATGAAATATAAATACTTATATATTTATATCGATCAATTATTTCCTAATTCTGAATTTGCTTATGTATGTAAACCTAAGTCATTGGATGTGACTAATTTCAAAGAAGCTTCACAAATAAAAACAAACATAAAATAATGGAAACCCAATTATTCTCTAAGCAGCATCATTCTCATTAAAAGTTGTAATAAAGTTTCAGGGAAGATTTCCCCCATCTATATTATATAAAAACGCTTATGCATGGCACAAAAAGGACCTTTATTTCTTTCTCCCCATTGGCAACGATCAGTTTGTTTGCCACTCTCAACCCTGATGCCGAGCATTCCGCTAACTGGCTGAGTTAATTACTTATGCTGAAAACTCGTTAATTTTTTTTTTGAATTTATTGATTTAAAATGAGTTTTTTGCGAACTGTTGAATACAATTTGCGTAGAAGAGAGAAGCGTGCAAGGGAATATCTATCTATATATATATAAAACGCTTATGTGGACGCAAAACCGGGCCGAATTTGATACTCGCAAGTTTGGAGAATTGTTTACCTTTGAATCGGTGAAACTCTTAAATTGGTTTGAAGTCAGAAACAACAAAATATTTTTTGGGTTAGATCATTTCAATTAAATGTGTGCGGTAGCAACATTTCGTTTTAAAAAGTGCCTGTTTCAGATTTTGCTGGAAAAAATGATGTTTGAAAAAGGCTATCTAATCAATTTTAAAATGCTAAGGGTAAATAATTATTATAAGTTTTAATTTTGAATCGTTAATATGAACATGTTTCAAGCCACTGTTTTCTTTAAACTATCATTTTTTAGCTAAAAGGTTGCGAGGTGGGTTACATCATTCTACGCAACTAGAATTTTCTGAGATTTAAAACACAAATGACTACACTGAGAAAAACACTATATCTTTCTTGACTGAATAATTATTAGAATAAGCATGTATACAAGGCTTTTCTGTGCAGTATTTAAATGCAAAGTGTGTATATTTAAAAATTTGTTGTGAAAAGCAATGTTTTTTAAATTTTTTTTGAAGATTTGGAAAAAGGCTATATTATCAGTTTTAAACTTAAAATTTTGTTGGAATGAAGTTATGTTGAAATAAACTGTTGAAGAAATAGTCAAATGTATATGCCAAGAAGTTTTAAATGATTGATTTCTGATTGATGAAAATAATTTTGGTTTTTAATCATCTTTGAATTATAAATATTAACATTCAAATTTCTTTCTAACATTTACACATATATATGTACTACCAGAAGATTTTAATTGTAGAAACTGATGGGAAATTAATTTTAGGAGTTCATACAATTTCAAATAATTTAAATTTACTTTTAGTAATTAATGTACTTATAATTTCCTAATACTAGCAGAACTGCATACATACATAACTGTAGACGAACACAGTGATCCCGAAAGAATCACAATGTGATTCTTGGAGGCTAATGAGTAGGGGGTGTAATATATATATATAAAGATTTTACAACAACTGTGCTAGGACACGCAGTGTCTTCATTGTAGTGAGCGAAGCGAGCAGGGTTTTCATAGCAAACCATGGAGGATTGCAACACAATCCTCCTGGGGGTTGGCGAGCTTTAGCCAGCAGGGGGCAGAGCCCCCTAGTTAAAAAGAAAAAGTCCTAAAAACTACCATGGAATAAAAATCGGGCATAATTTTGAATGCTTCAGAATATCAATTTCATAATAATACTGACACATATTTTCAAATTTTTGCATTCATATCATACTTCATTAACAAAGTAAAAAGTATAAACTTTTTTTTTAATTTATGAAAAAGTTGTTTATATTTTTACTACTTAGTTTCTTTTTATTGGGTTGGCATGAAAGTAATTTTGGTTTTCACAAATAGATGGTGTTATGTTTGTTTTGAAAGATATGAAAATCATATGATTGTTGTTATTTTTAGCTTATGTTAGAAGCTAACTCTGTGTAATTTCGATTGCATCTGTTAGTTGTGAAGCATTTTAACGAATAGTGATTTGGCCGAATACCAATTTTTTTAAAACACTTCACTTTTGATTGTGAATGAAATATTTCGCAAATTTTAAATAAAAAAATTTAATATTAAATAAAATTGAGTTTTTATTATTTGTATATTTGAAAAAAATGCTTATATCTTTATATATATTTGTAATATTTTAAATACCTTAATTCTAATAATAAGAAATGAGAGGCCCTCTTCATTTTGGGATCGCTTCAAAAAAATAAGAGTCATCACTGTAGAACATGACAGTGACAAGCACAAGAAAATTGAATGGATAAATTAAAATTTCTAGAAGTAAATTCCTATTTTGATTAAGAACTTCTAATAGGTAGGATGGAGTGTTTACTTAATTGGTGGGAAAAAAGTGCCGAAAAATTTCCAAGGTTTACAAATTTAGCATGAAAATATCTGTCAGCACCTGCAAGCATTATATACTGTTATTTTCTGAAGGTATTATATATGAAGCCATATAGTACAGACTACTATAAATGATGTGCAACATTATTAAATGCCCTTATGTACTATGCAAATTGGATAAATGTTAGATTTTTTTAAATAATAAATGTAGTGGAATGTAATTCTTCAAGATTCTTTATTTAATACACTTAAAACAGCATTTTTTAAAAACATTTTAATCTGCTGAATATCTTTTTAGCATTCAGCCAGACAGAATATTCGGAAACGGTCGAATAGACACCTGATACTTAATATTCGCTTCATCCCTAGTTGATATTATACGTGTATGAAACCAAACCAAATAAACCTGCTCCTGAAAATGCTGAAAAGTTATTGTTCTTAAATAATAATTTCAGGCTTTGCAATGGTAGATTATATGTAACTTAATACAACCATGCAGAATTTTTTGATAATAAATGTATTGAAATGTAATTCTGCAATATTCTTTGCTAAATGTGTATTTAAAAGTACATTTAAAAAATTATTATCCTGAATTTATTCGGCTGAATATTTGCTTACTATTCGGCAAAAGAGCCGAATACCGAATAGTTGCCGAATATTAGTTACATCCCTAGTTTTAATCAGTGGTGTAGTCGTAAATTAATTGTGCGAGAGATAGCCAGAGAGATTAAACATATTACACACAACCATTGAAAGGCATTTAATACGTCTTGAATTCCTTAAGAAGCTCGATATTTGGGTTCCACATGAATTGAAAGAGATTCATTTAACCCAACAAATCAATGTAAATTTAGTAAAATTTTATAAAATACAATAAACAAATAAATTGTTAAAACCAATGTCTCTTAATTTTTTTTTGTTACTATCTGCATTCTCGCCATTCATTCTTAAGTAACAAATAATATTACAATTTTGAGCTAGTTTTGTAGTGTTTTACAATAAACAAAGAAAATGAATGAAATTGATATATTTTTAGAGTTAAAAAACCTTTTCTTATGCATATACATTGACATGTTGCAATTCATCAACAAGATGATGTTTGAAGATTGTGTTGAGGATTAGGAACTAAAAATTGATATTGAAGTTATTTCACTCAAATTTGGAGGGAATCTTCCACCGGAAGTTATAGACCGATTTTGATAAAATAAATTTTTTTACTCTTAAGAAGAGGAGTTCTTAACTGCTTGTGCTATAATAAAAAGACAGAGAGAAATTTTAAAAATTATTGAAAAACACTCAATGGCAATCAATTTCTTTACTTTTTTCTCATTTCATTTTTCGCCAATTCGCAACTTTTCTGCGGTATACCGACATGAAAAAAACTTGTTTCGGCTTATCCTACTGTGCAACTGGTGTTATACGGGTTTCGTTTCTGAAAAGTGATGAAACTCTTAATTAACCCCTTAACGGTCGCGCCCGTCATATTGACGTGCATCGAATTATCGCATTTTCAGGCTTATAAACTAAAATTTAATCATTAATTAGCTTTGCAATTTCACACAAAAATTACGTGGAATCCATAAGCATCTCAAGTATTCTATGCCTTCTTAGATGAATGTAAACGACAGCTCCTTTTCAAAACAGGATTGGTCATCTTATTAGATAGCAAAGAAAAGGCGACTCTTAAGGGGGTTAAGAGAAATACTGCACCCAGCTTATTACATTGCATCAAAAATTTCGAGTTTTGTGGCCTAGATTGGTCAACACAGCAATGAAGTTTTACTCCTTCATGATAACGTGTAGGGATGGCTGTTAATTGCAAAAACACCCGTTTTTCGGTTATACCGTTTTTTTTTCACATCCGGTTTAACATGGCGGTTAAAACCGCTCAAAATAACCGCTTTTCGGTTTAAAAAAAAGAAACAACGTTTGTAGACAAAATTTTTATTAATAGTAATATACAACAAGTAAGTATTAATACAATAAGTAATATCAATAAATAAGTAATTAATGTAATAAGTGAGGATTATAAATAAGTAATAATAATAAATGAGTAATTAATACAATAAGTAAATATTGTAGACAAAATTTTAAGAATTGTATTAAGTATTATAGACTATAAAAAAAGAAAGAGTACAGAAGTAAATAATCGTATTTTGTGTTGTTTGCGTCTATATGTATAATAATAAAAAAAGTGAATTGTGTATAAATTTTTATACAGTCCCTCGCTCCTATTAATCATATTTATTAAAATATTTTCGGCACACTGACGTTTTAAACAAAATATTCCACTCCTCCGCGACCAAAACTAATCGAGTTATGAAAGCTTGACTATGACTATTTTTGACCATCTCCATGTCCGCCTCGAGGAAGCGGTGGCCTTGATTGGCCTAAGATGATCAAATTCAACACTTCATAACTCGAACCAAAAATCGAGCCTATCTTTTGATAGCTGATTTTGCCGGGTTTTTTTTCTCCCTGTTTTTGGATTTAAAAAAATAACCGGTTTTAACTGGGGCAAAAAATAACCGAAAAAAACCCCGGTTAACCGAAACGAAAAAACCGTGTTTTCCCATCCCTAGTGACCACACGTTCAGTGGTGGAGTTTGAGTGGGAAAAGTGAGGGGGCTAAATAATTATAGACATCTAAAAGTACCCTAGTATATAAGGGGGGCGGGTGACAACAAAATTTGAAAATTTATTTACAAAATTAACTAGCTTTCCCAGATACTATATATATATATATATAACAAATAAGAAACAATCATAACAGAATTGTAAAAGCAACATAATCAACAAAAACATTCATAATTCAAAAAGTGTCAAGAAAAAAAATCTGCGGAAGGAAAATGCCGAGAGTTCTTATAGAGAGAAAATAAACAAAAAGGTATATATATATATAAGGGGAAGATAATGTAAAATAATATAAAATACAAACGCAACGAAAGCGCAATAATGCTGCAATTCAGAAAGATTTGTGGAAAATATATCAATGTCATGAAAATCAATCAATGTTGAAATTAAATGGAAAGACTGTAGTTTATCGGTAAAAGCGTATAGATGCTCATCGGGGTAAATAAGTGAAATCTATAAGAACCGCTAAAAAATTAGAGAAATCGTAATGTTTTCTGCGAACAGTGCTAGCATAAAGCTAAAAACACTGTCCTTCACCCCGAACATTAGGATAGACCAAGAATTCGAATGAAATACCAAATATTAGAAATAATTTTACGACTGAGGGATGCAGCCAACGGGAGACGTGACAAGGGAATGAACTGAACGCGTCATATAGGGACCGGATGTTTACGAAATATCAAGTTACTTTCTTTTGCGCCAAACTTCTAAGAAAACATTATGATTTCTCTAATTTTTTAGCGGTTCGTATAGATTTCACTTATTTACCCCTATATATATATATATATATTATACCATTAAAACTCAAATAACATTTTCATCATATACACCTATTAAACACTCATTTAAAATTAAATATAAAAAACAATATAACCTAATATTATTCACACAATGAAATACAGAACGATAATAAGACTAAAAACTATTACTATGAAAAAGACAACCCAGATATGGAATTCCAACAATCAAATGCCAATCGACCTTAGGAATCGATTATGTCACATTATTTCGAAATTTATAGGCGCTAACCTTCTGTGAGGGCCAATTGTTGGAAAAAGACAACAAATATAGGAGTAAATCTCCAAAATATATTAAGGAAAGTACGAGAAAATTAACTAAATGTGCTTACTGATTCAAAGTCATAGCACTAAATGCCAAAAGCTAAATACGAAATATAGTTCCGCATTTAATGTGAAAATATTATAACTAAAATATGTTATATATACTATATTAAATCATCACTAATGAATGAAACTATAATAATTAGTCGACTATAATAATTAATAATAATTAAACTATAATAATTAGTAAACTATAATAATTAAACTATAATATATATATATATATATCCTAGTTTTAGGCAGCTAAAATGAAATAAATTAATTTCCCCCCAAAAACTGGGGACCAGGAAGCAGAAAGTGCTTAAAAGTGCGACGTACGTCGCAGAACAAACGCGGTCTGTGCAGAACATTTCATCCTTTAAAAAAAAGGCCATTTATAAGCTTGAATCAGAGATCCCCAGATTAATGAAATTTATAGTATTTAATATTTCTGTTCTCGTGTTGGAAGTAATTTGTGAATATTGGGGATCCACAATCGACAAAATTGTTCGAAAAAGACCCACCGCAATTGATGGGGATGACGCAGTAGGTGGAACAACTGACAAAATAATGTTTATTTATTCCAATGGTGCACCACCTGGCAATAAATCTGTCAGAAAGTTGTTAAAAGCGGCCATTGTCGCAATGTACGGGCCAAATTTTCATAAACGTTTTGTGAACAGTACTTCCCCATTAATGTCGCAGTATCTGACTTCAAAAGTCATTGACAGAATTGCAAATTCTGAATGCATGCCTTGGTTTTAAATAATTAATTTTAATATAATGTTTTGTCATTAATGAGTAATAAAGATTCTACTGGTTAATTATTATTTTTATATCTATTTTGTATTTTACTGTGGTCCGCCAAATTTGGACAAACTGCTTGCAGAACATTTCCAACTGTTTGAGGTTATGTTGCAGAACACTGGATATAATTCTGATCCTGGGACTAGGGAAGCGACCGCCCCACCCCCGAGTCGCTGCCACTGTACACGTTTTCAGAACAACTGTCCAAAAAGTACGCAGCTTGCAATTTGAGACTCTTCCTCATCCTCTATACTCTCCAGATCTTCCACCTACCAACCGCCACTTTTTCAAGCATTTGGATCATTTTTATGGTAGGGAAAAGGTTCACCAATGAAACAAAACGCCTTCGAGGAGTTTCTTCGGTCCGGAACGTCGAACTTCGATGTGATTGGTATAAATGTCCTGGAATCTCAATGGGAGAGATGTTTCGCATCTAATGCTGTGCAGTTTGGATCAATAAACTTCAATTTTCCATAGTCATTGTTGTTTGAAATTTGGCTCCTTAGTTAGGTATGTAGCGAATAGTGATTTGGACGAATACGGAATGCTTGGCCAAATTTCAGGCCAAATGCCGAATATTTAGCCAAATTTCAGGCCGAATGCCGAATATTTGGCCAAATTTCAGGCCGAATGCCAAATTTTTAAAAACATTTCACTTTTGATCGTAAATGACATATTTCACAAATTTTAAATGAAAAAAAATTAATATTAAATAGAATCGATTTTTTACTATTTGTATATTTAAAAAATGTTTATACTTTATGTATATTTGTAATTTTTAAATACCTTAATTCCAATAATAAGAAACCCTCATCATTTTGGGATTGCTTCTAAGAAATCATTGAAGAAAAGAAGAGTCATCATTGCAAAACATGTTTATGTCAAACATGGAAGAAAATCGAAGCGATAAATTAAAATTACTAGAAGTAAATTCCTATTTTGATAAAGAACTTCTAATAAGTAAGATAGAGTGTCCACTCAATTGGAGGGAAAAAATACAGAAAAATTTCCAACGTTCGTAATTTTAGCAAGAAGATATCTTTTAGCACCTGCAATCGTTATAAAGTGACCATTTATTTTCTGAAGCTGGTAATATATGCGTAACCATATCGAACACACTCCTATAAATGATATACAACGTTATTAAATACGCTTATGTACTGTGCAATTTAAAATTGGATAAAAGTTAGATTTATTTTTATAATAAATACACCACAATGTAATTCTGCAATATTCGTGATTATATATATTTAAAGCATCATTTTTACTTTCTCGTATACGAAGTATACAAAGAGAAAGTATTGTAATCGTCAAAAAATTCGAACTCGATATTTTGACGAATCTCCACGTTTTAGACCTTCCTGAGTTCGAAAAACACAATTTTGGAATTATGTCTGTCTGTGAACACGATAACTCGAAAACTATTAGAGATACAGAGATGATATTTGATATGTGATCTTGAAACAAAATTTGTAGGTTTCTATCACATTTTGGACAAAATCCATCCACGGGAAGTCGGTCTGTCCGTGTTCATGTGAACAGGATAACTCAAAAACTTAAATGGCTAGATGGATAAAATTTGGTACACAGTTTTTTCACCAGGAATGTAGGTCCGTTTCAAATTTTGGGCCAAATCCGGCAAAGGGTTGACTATCTGTTGGTCTGTACGATCGCATACTTCTGAAGACGATATCTTCTAAAAGAAATGGCTTAGATAAATAAAATTTCGTATGTAGTCTTGAAATCGTAATTGTAGAATTCTCTCCAATTTTCGTTTAAATCGGTTAAAAAAAGAAGTTGAAATTATTCTGTTTTCCCCCCATTCTACGACGCAAAAAAAAAAAAAAAAAAAAAAAAAAACCCGCGCGAACACTGGATCGTTTTCCCCACCTTAGGGAAGACCGCACGTTTTCTGGCTCGCGGTGTATTTTTCCCCTACGCGTGTTAGTCGTATGCGAAAAAGTTTCGGGGAGGCCACTCCCGCTGGTTTCTACATGCGTCGAAATGGCGACCATGCAACCATGGCCAGATTTCCCGTAGAGCTAACTTCAGTGGCGGACTGGGTCTGAAAATAGTGGTTGCCAGGAGTCAGTGAGGGCCCACACATATCTACAATCATAATATTAATTCATATGTCGGACCTCTATTTAACGAAGTCGCTAAATCCTGAAAAAAAGTTCGTTATATGAAAAATTCGTTAAATAGAGATTCACATTTTAAAATACTTTTAAACTACACAAAACAGATTTTAAATATTATTAAAAAAGTAATTAATCACATCTTTATTTTGTAAATTAATATCTATTTGTTTTATATATCTTACCCATCAAAAAGAAATTTGCAAGGAAAAAAAGAATAAAGCAAAACATTGTCCGGGAATACACTGTATTTTCAATTTAAAAAAATAATTTTATATTAAAATTAATGAATTTTAATGACATTATCGCATTTATTATAACCAGTAATTTTAAGCAGACATCACCACATGCGTCCTTAAATTTAATTACTGATAAAGTCTGTAAATTTTGTCTGAGTTTTTTGTTTGAAAAGAAGTGTTTTCTCTCATAATACGTCTCGCATCTTTGCAATGCACCAAAAGCCCCTTCAGTCGTATTTTCTTCAAACTGTAATCAGCGTCAAACTGTAATCAGGGTCAAATGATTTTAGCATTTCCTCATACGAAGGTTTGTTGATTTCTGTATCATAATCATTTCCCAGATAGCAATTTTAGTTTGCAGCAAATTTGCACTGCAAATTTGTCACGACAAGAGTGCAAGTGTGAAATAAGTTTGCAGCAAGTTAACGCAAGCTTCGAAGTCACCATGGGACAAACTTGCAGCAAGCTTGCATTGCACACTCATTGTACTCTGCTTTTGCTATAATTTGCAAACACAACTCGGGATAGAACTCGCGACCTACCGGTTGGTAGCCTGACGTCTATACCACACGGCCAGCTCGGCTACGAGAGAAGATAGATTTCGCTAATGATCGTTCGATTCGATTCGTATACGATTTATTTTAAACTATTTTCTTGATTTCATTAATTTTTTGAGTTGAGAATATGATTTGAAGTCAATGAGAGAGCGATTTTCGCTAATAACTACGTTTTGCTAGTAGAATAAATTATGAAATTAGAGTTCAAAAGTAATTACTTTAAAATGGGACAAAAGGTATAAGTTATTATTTTTCAACAAACATTGACTGTTTTTTCGGTTTAATTTTGTTTATAAATGTTAAAATTTCAACATTAAGAAAAAGGCGATATAGTTTTCTTTAAAGTAAAAACTTTTAGTAAAAAGATGGAAAATGTTTCACATTTTTTTTTATAAAAAAAGTTAGTTTTTTTACAAATTATCATTGATTTATTGAATTAATAAAAAGAAGGACGGTCTAGGAGATGCTATTAAAAATCGGATGTTTTTTTAAAACAGAGACAAAGATAATTATCTCTTTGTACTATCTTTGCATCAAGCTTGTTTTGCAAAGTTGCATTGCAAAGGAGGTGGCGCTATTTGTCACGGTGAACTTGCAGCAGACTTGCAATGCAAGGAAGGTGGCG
>BGPR01007660.1:23621-41394 GCA_013235015.1 Araneus ventricosus
TTTTTATCATCAATGTTAAATTAAAATCTTCACATGTTTTGTAAATAGGATGTTATGGAAGATACAGAAGTATTCTTAAAAATTGTATTTAATGCACATTTGAAAATGACAAATACAAATTATTTGGCCGAAAAAATCTTTTTTTTAAAAAAAAGCTACAATCTATCCCGCCCCGTTTTTCCCGTTACACTCAACTATCCGGACTTTTCAGGTATCCGGAAATCGGCGTTTTCCGAGTATGCCGGTTAGTTAAGCTTTTTCTGTAATTCAAAAATCATTTTGCTAGATAGTATTTTTTGAAAATATTGCGTATAAACGCTAAAATCTTGCTTAATTTTTAAGTTACTGAAATTTTAATTTACTTTTAGACTTTAAAAAGTTGACAATTATTTTCATCTTTTTTTGAAGAGCATGTGTGCCAAATTTCATAAATTTCGAGTAAAACTATTGATTTGTACAAAATACATCCTTTATAATGTAAAAAACTTCTTTTGTTGTGTTAAAATGCAGTCCATTTTCATTATTTCGCCAATTTTTTTTCTTTTCTTTCTTTCTTCATTACTTCAAATAAATTTAGTTTTTGATAGATTTTCTATGTTATTTTAATAAATTTACTTTTTAGCAATGACATTAAGCTCATTAAGCTAAGCTTGAGGCAAAATAATATTCCTGGAGATTATGTAATTCATTTATTTGATATGATGAGGTTAAATTTTCACTTTATAATAAGTTTAATAATACGCAATAATTGTAGATTATAATTATGCAAAATTTAAAAAAATAATCTTCATTGAATCTCGTGCTCTTTTTTTAACAGTTGAATGTAAAGAGTTATGTCATTAGTTTCATTAGACACAAGAACATACTACTGCATCAAAATTTATCTCAAATACTAATACATTTCCTATCTACTGTTTTCTTCTTTTTTTTTGCGCAACTAATTTCTTTCTCAGTCTTTTGTAGCAATTAATACTTTTTAACTTAACAAAAATTAAATAAGTTGGCGAATTTAAAATTTGTTAATATAATCAAATTAAGACAATTAATAAGATGGACGAGTCGGTTGGTAGCCGAATGCGGCTAGTGTTTATTACTACAAAAGCAATGTAAAAATAGAGAAATGATTATTTCAGCTTACATCTCAAAAATTTTTTTCTTTCCTTTTTGAAAGATACGCTACATATGTCTTTACTCTCTTACGACTGAAAACAGAAATAACACTTTTCTCACCAATTATTTTCCATGAAAGTCAGACCAATAAGACAGAGGGCACTTTACTCTTCTAAACGCAAACTCCCCCAAACGCATGAAGAAAGGCGTGAGTGTCGTCTTTTCATAGATGTCATTTAGTGTCCTAGTCACAGTTTTAGCCAGGAAAACCTTTTCCTACAGGCGAGTTCACTCTTTTGTCGGATTTATGACAGTAAAATGAAACTACAGAAAAAAAATTAAAGCACCTCTTATAGCTATCTCTCACAAGAACCGCACACTTTCTGCACAAAGGGGTGCAATTACTTAAGTCTTTCTGGAGGCTTTTGCAAGCAACAAAAAATATTAATGAGTATTGCGGCTCGATTTTGCACAGAAGAGGTACCCTGTGCCAAAAGCCCGAGGGTTTATGCAACCATCGCAACATTCTGGAGAACATCTGTAAATGATTGGAAGGTCAAAGGAAGTGGTCAGAGAACTCAGTACAGTTCCTACGGGCAGTTGTAATTGCGTATGCGTCTTGGGTCGGTATTCGATCACCTGCTGTTCGGCTGGTCGAATTACGACGGCAATAAATCCCAAACGACTGAACGCTGAAATATGGGCCTTGGGTACAGGGCTATTTCATTTATTTGCTTTAGAGAAGCTTATTATAGAGAAAGGGTTTTTTTCTCTTCCCATACGTCCTGGGGGCCCAAATTGTCTTCTGTTTAAGGGGTCCTCTTGCCATCGGACAAGCTGGCAACCTCGCCAGTCCACCACTAGCTAACTTAGGCCATGACCTAGGGCACAGCCGTCAGAGGGCGCATAAACAGAAGAAATAACAACCAAATATTCATGAATTTTTAAGTATTGTTTGAAAAGGCCATATAAAATGATGGTATAAATTTTTAAATTGACATTCGTTACAGTGAGTGATATATTTTTTTTTGTCTTCTGTGGTCCTTATCGTATCGTGCCTTTGTACTTCTTTGCATTGAAATAAATTCAATACGATCTGCCCACTTCAATGACCCTTGAAACTTTTTGCATTGAAAAAATTCAAAAAGATCTGTCCACTTCAATAATCCTTCAAACTTTTCGCATTGAAACACATTCAATAAGATCAGTCCACTTCAATAACCCTTCAAACTTTTTGCATTGAAACAAATTCAACAAGATCTGTCCACTTCAATAATCCTTGAAACTTTTTGCATTGAAACAAGTTCAACAAGATCTGTCCACTTCAATAATCCTTGAAACTTTTTGCATTGAAACAAATTCAACAAGATCTGTCCACTTCAATGACCCTTCAAACTTTTTGCATTGAAACACATTCAATAAGATCAGTCCACTTCAATAACCCTTCAAACTTTTTGCATTGAAACAAATTCAACAAGATCTGTCCACTTCAATAATCCTTGAAACTTTTTGCATTGAAACAAATTCAACAAGATCTGTCCACTTCAATAATCCTTGAAACTTTTTGCATTGAAACAAATTCAATAAGATTTGTCCGCTTCAATAACCCTTCAAACTTTTTACATTGAAACAAATTCAATAAGATCTGTCCACTTCAATAACCCTTCAAACTTTTTGCCTTGAAACAAATTCAATACGGTCTGCCCACTTCAATAACCCTTCAAACTTTTTGCATTGAAACAAACTCAATAAGATCTGTCCACTTCAATAATCCTTCAAACTTTTTGCATTGAAAAAAGAGGAAAAACCAAGAAGTTCTAGTAAATATTTCAGATGATTTCAAGAAATTAGATGGAGTATTTTTGTGGGTGCTAAAGTTAGGTTATTTCATTAGTCGTGCAATATGGAACTAATTATTTAATGTGATTCAAAGATTATAAAGATTGTATTGTTTATATGTTTCAAAAATATTGTATAATAAATTGAAAATTATATTTTAACTTTTTTTGAGAGGGGGCGCAGAATATATTTTGACATAGGACGTAGAAATGTGTAAATTTGTCCCTGCATGCAACAGAAAGCGTTCTGTATTGTAGAATTTGCTAAAAGTGAATTGAATTAAGATTATTCAACACACGCTGCATTGCAAATTCGGAATTCGTTTGCTTGATAGGTAGAATATCGCGCATTGGTTTTGTCAATTTTTCCAAGAAGGTCGCTTTTGCAATGCTAAAAGTACTGGTCAGCAACGTGTGTCTGAAAAGAGTGCACAGTGAATTCAGCAAAGGTTCGCTCGCCGTCCGAGATCAATCTGACAAGCTGGGGATATAAATTCTTCATCTGACGGGAGCGTATGGAAACTGATGAAAAAGCTATTGCGTTTCAAATCGTACAGCTGACAGTTGGCTCAAGCTTCCTACCGTAACATTGGACATACTATAAAGATTTTGGAATGAATTTTGATATCGAACAGATAGCAGGATAATTGAAAATGATGCTATATTCTCGAATAGTCCGGATAACTCGAAGCACAGATGACAAGAGAAACAGCACTTGTACATATTAACAACGCAAACAGACAACAATTCACTAATATTAACAGCAACAACACTTTTAATATCTCTCGGCATATATCAGCTTACTAGCTCGCACTGCGGATAAAACTCCAAAGAGAGAGTTCAAAGGCGTTCGCACTCCAAAGACATTCAAAGTCGTTCAGTACCTCCGAGTATTTTTACCCTTTTCCGACAGGATGTGAGGTCACAGGAAAGTTCCAGAAGAATCTCCATAACTTCGCTCCTAATAGAGATAGCGAGAAAATTCTAGCATTTTCGGGGACCTTCGTTTTGTCTCCAAAGTTGCCAAAATGGTTGCCAAGGTCAGGGGTGTTGGCTTGACCTCCCCTGATAGTTAGTAAGAACCTCTGTAAATGTCTCTTTCCAACCCTAAGATTAATATGCCTGGGAGGCGTCATTCCAGATTTGCAGTATCAAGTTATCTTCATAAGTAATTTAATTTAAATTAAACTTTACTAAAATTCCTGGTGAACAAGCTAGTCGACAAAGGTGGCTAGCAATTAATAAAAATAAATATCCAAAATCTGTCAACGTTGCATTTAATGTTTTTATTTTTATTCTTAAGATTCCTTTTACCACGAAAGAATAAATTTATTTGAAAGCTGTTTAGTTGACCTAACTTGCAATAAATCGCTTTCGAAATTACAGTTACGTAATTCGTTACGATTTTGTCAAAAAAAGGCTTACGTTTGTGGCAAATTACTTGACCAAACTATTGAGAAATCTAATGAAATGTTTAACTAACAATCTTCAGTAGAAAAGTACCATATGTTTGGCGCAGCATGGCCCAATTTGGCTCTTGTACCAGTAAACCCCAAAACAATCAATCAATCTGAAGAAAAGAAAATATTTAAAATATATGGGATTTTTTTTCAATCCAGTATTCAAGGACCCAATTACATTTACATAATTCATGAGAAAAATAGCTTTTACCTTCAGAAGTGCACACTATTTGAAACCACTAGAATAAAACATAGGGTACTTATTAGATCAATTATTCCTCATACACACACATAAATAACCCACGTCGACCGACTCACTGAAAGGGTTTAGAGTCAGCAAGGTTCGACGGGGAGGAGTGAGACCAGTCATGAAAGAAAAAAGTTACAATATTTGGAAGGTATGGATTACAGAGCTACGTGCAAATAGAAGCAAAATACAAATACAAACAAAAACACACAGAAACACAGACAAAAACGTACACAAATACAAACAAAAACACACAGAAACACAGACAAAAACATACACAAATACAAACAAAAACGCACACAACACAAAAGCACCAACGGTGCTACAAAACAAAACCAACGTGTTATTTTAAAAAGAGTGACATGCCGATAAATTTAAATATAGAACATTATGGAATAGAAACCCAGCGGAAGTGGTCTCCCCAAAACTTTCTCGTATCCGCCCTAACGCGGGTGGGAAAAAAATACTCAGAGCGGCAGTAACATGGACGATTCCCTAACATAGGTAGGGAAAAATGCGCGCCGTTTTTTGCGTCGTAGAATGTTGAAGAAACCGAATATGCAATTTGAACGCCTTCTTTTCAACTGATTGAAACCAAAATTGGACATAGATCTACAATCAAGATAAGAAGACTATATATCAATTTTTATTTATCTAAGCCAGGTGTTCCCAACCTTTTTTTCCCTCGCGTACCCCTTGATTATTCTTTTTGCTCTCTCGTACCCCCTACTATCATATCTAACTGCCCCTCCCCCAAAACATTCGTCTATTCAAAGAAGTTTTTATCGATAATGTTAAGATTAGCTTCGGTTATCTTTAAAGTGAAATGACTCGAATTAATAGCATTTGTAGAACTTATTTTGATTTTGCATTTTATTCCATTTTTACAATAGTATTAGTTCAACGCCAAAGCAAATGAAACCAGTATTGTATTTACTTCGCTTTAACTTATAAGGAAAGCTAAAAATTACACTTCATAATGGTCAACTATTCAAGTGGTAAAGTTATTGAATAGCAAGTATTTACTTGGAGAAAAAAAAAATCTTTAACTTTTTTAATCCATAATGTCCGCCATTAACGCATTAACCATTTCGCTTACCCCAAATGGTCCTTCACGTACCCCCAGGGGTACTCGTACCATAGGTTGGGAGCCTCTGATCTAAGCCATAGGGTTTAGGAGTTATCATGTTCAAAAGTATGGGATTATACAGACCGACAGACAGTCAACTCTTTGACGGATTTGGTCCAAAATGTGATACAGACCTACATTCCTGATGTTAAAACTGTGTACTAAATTTTATCCATCTAGCTATTCACGTTTTTGAGTTATCGTATTCACAGGAAAACGGACAGACAGACTTTCAGTGGACCGATTTTGTCTAAAATTTGATAGAAACCTACAAATTATGGATAAAGATCATATACCAAATTTCACCTCTCTAGCTTCAATAGTTTTCAAGTTATTGTATTCACAAACAGGCAGACACACAGACAGACATAATTCTAGAACCAGCTGAAGTGGCCTCCCGAAACTTTCTCGCATACGACTAACACGCGTGGGGGAAAAGATACACCGCGCTCCAGAAAACGTGCGGTATTCCGTAAGGTGGGGAAAACGCTCCAGTGTTCGCTGCTTTTTTTTTTGCGTTGTAAAATAAGGAAGAAACCGAATATGCAAATTTCAACGCCTTTTTTTAACCGACTTAAACGAAAATTGGAGACATATCTACAATTAGGGTTTCAAGACTACACACGAAATTTCATTTATCTAATCTCTTAGAAGATATCGTCTACAAAAGTATGCGATCGTACAGACCAACAGATAGTCAACCCTTTGCCGGATTTGGCCCAAAATTTGAAACGGACCTACATTCCTGATGATTAAAACGGTGTACCAAATTTTATCCATCTAGCTATTCAAGTCTTTGAGTTATAGTGCTCAAAAGAACGCGGACAGATAGACAGACTTCCCGTTGACGGATCTTGTCCAAAATTTGATAGAAACCTACAAATTATGTGTCAAGATCACATACCAAATTTCATCCCTGTATCTCTAATAGTTTTCGAGTTATCGTGTTCAGAGACAGACACACACACAGACATAATTCTAAAATTGTGTTTTTCGGACTCGGAGAGATCTAAAACGTGATTTGTCAAAATCTCGAGTTGAGTTTTTTGACGATTACAATACTTTCTCCTTGTATTCTTCTCATAAGAGAAAGTAAAAATGAAAAGTGACGTGCTGTGATATTGATAATGGATGAAGCTCTCGGATTCTAAGGTCCTAAATCTCCAATGCATGATAATTGCATCCTCTTAACTCATTAGGTTCTTTTTATTATATGTATATGTTACTGTGAAAGACCGAAACTGGAGAATGTCGACTTTCACCGGTGAAAGTCGACATTCTCCAAATGTGAATGTTGACATTCACCGGTGACATTACTATGTGAATGTTGACATTCACCGGTGATATTACTATGTGAATGTTGACATTCACCGGTGAAAGTCGACATTCTCCAAATTTCGGTCTTTCACGGTAACATATACATATGATAAAAAATATGTATCTATACGAAGAAAATATTTTTATCATAATATATATGTTACGGTTAATGTAGATAATCGGTTATTATGCATAATTACCGCTGTGATTATATATAATAACTGGATGAGAATCCGGTAACTATGCATAGTAATCGATTACCCACGTTGATGTAACATATACAGGGTGCCCACTTAAATAAGGCCCCCCCCCCTTTAGATTCAGAACGACGGCAGCTTTAATCATGAAAGTAGTGTTTAGGTATAGTAAAACGTCTATGCGCTATGCGATGAGACAACTTACAACGCCACCTGGTGACAAACTTCGGAGTTAGCGTTCCTATGAACAGAAAGCTTAAAATGCACATTTGTTTGTTCGTTACTTCCGAAACTGTGACGTCACAAAATGAGTTAAAAAGAAAAAGAAAAAAAACAATTAGTTATCACAAAATACCTTTATTTTTGGTGTTGAAAGTGCTCTCCGTCATCTACAATACCAATTTGAGCCCTTTCTTGAATTTCACTTTGAACACATTTTAGCATATAGGTGGCGCGCTAGCACAAGCAGCAGTAATACGTCATCGAATGTCTTGCAATGTTGGCGGAAAGGTCCATACACCTGTTGTTTGAGTTATTCTCACAAATAAGTATAATGGGGTCATTTTTTGTCCAAAAAATGATATTTTCTCCTTTTGTTCATGTCTTATGACGTCACAATTTTGGATAATGCGAACAAACGAATGCGCGTTTTAAGAGTTCGTATTAATGTACACAAGGCGTCTTTTTGCACTAAATTGACAACGCTCTACAACTTTGTAATTGACATTTTCCCTCTATTTTGTACCGTTTTCGAGATAGGAACACTAACTCCAGAGTTTGCCACCAGGTGGAGTTGTAAGTTGCATCGCACAGCGCATAGACGTTTTACTATACCTAGACACTACTTTCATGACTAAAGCTGCCGTCGTTCTGAAGTTAAAGGGGGTGGCCCTTATTTAAGTTGGCACCTGTATACTTATTGCTAGAAAGGAGAAGAAATACAGTAACTGACTTCAGCTAGAAAAGTTTCTTCTACTGCATGAAACTCTTTTATGTAATATAGATTAATGAATGCTGCCGAATCTCCTTCCTGAACTAAAACAATACAAAAACTTCTAAAGGAGTCCGAATATTTTTGTTATCGACCGCATGTCTCTTTCGTGTACACAACACTCGTCAGAATTTGTTTGAGTTTGACAACTGCAAAAGTACGAACGATGCGCATAAAGATAATGTAGATTCTCCATTGAAAAAACAAACAAACATATGTTTTTGAGTTTTTGAAATTATATTCTGCGTTGAGAAATGTATAGATAAAGACCTAGAAATGAAATGGGAACAATTCATTGTCACAGACAGCGGAGTTTCTTTGTCGTAAGTTTCTGTAATAGCAATTTGTTTTCAGCAAGCAGTCTTTTAAAGGTATTTATGAATGCTAATTTGCTTATTTAACTTCGCACTTTTTAACTTATTTTTTTAAAAATTGTTTTCAAATTTATCTTACAATTAACACTTCTGTTTAGAATTTGCGTAGTCAAGTTTTGCTCAAAACATTTTCTAAATAACTGTGTCGGGTTCGGGACCGATGCTATTTCTGTTAGATAAACTTCTGTTAAAGAAATTTATTAAAGTTTCGACATTTCATAAACATTTACAAATTTTGCTTACAGTCTTTAAATTCGACAGCAAATATTTTTAATTATATGGTGAATTGATCTGGAATTTTTATCGAAATAAAAGCCACCGTGACCAAAAAAGTGACTTCTTGGCGTGAATGGCCTTGACGTTTACCGATAGAATCGGAGCGATATTTGAAGATCTGTTGTGAGAAAGAAATGCAGGTCCTTTATATTTTGAAATTTTACATATTAATGAAATGTTTTATCTGGCCATCGAAAATGCACATATAATATAAAAGTTATAAATAATAATTAAAAATAACATAATATATAGCAAAAATTGAAACATGAGCTATAGTGAAGAAATCTTATATTAATAAGGAATATGATACGATACCTTCCCATTTCACCAAGAAAAAAAAGAAATATAATCAAGTTATTTAGAACCCATGTGCTTGTATTTTCATATTTTTTGCTTTCTCGTATACGAAGTATACAAAGAGAAAGTATTGTAATCGTCAAAAAATTCGAAATCGACATTTTGACGAATCCCCACGTTTTATACATCCCCGAGTCCGAAAAACACAATTTTGGAATTATGACTGTCTGTGAACACGATAACTCGAAAACTATTAGAGCTACGGGGTTGAAATTTGGTATGTGGTCTTTAAATAATATTTGTAGCTTTCCATCAAATTTTGAACAAAATCCGTCAACGGGAAGTCTGTCTGTCCACTTTCATGTGAACACTATAACTCAAAAACTTGAATAGCTAGATGGATAAAATTTGGTACACAGTTTTATCATCATGAATGTTTTTGAAACGAATCCGTGATCTTCACGCGCATGCGTACTGGAAGCAATCTCTGCGCATGATATTCAGCGGCTTTCATGACGGATTCCTGCTTGGCGCTTTTTTCTACCGTTTTGGCGAATTCTGATTCTGCTCAGATTATTTTATTTTCGTTTGTTTTGTTGTTTTTACGTGTGCTGAAGAAACTTGTTGCATTCTGGGAATAGAGCAGATTCGAAATTTTTATCCGAGAGAGGGTGCGGGGAAGTGACATGCTATACGAGAGTTTTTGACAAATGAGTATACGAGAAACTTTAGGGGAGGCCACTCCCGCTGGTTTCATGACATACTTTAATCTTAGATGCTTTTCTTATAAACAAATTTTAGAAATCAATTGCTCCTTGTTTGGAAGCGAAACCACGAGTAAAAGTGGTGGCCTTCTTAATTTGGGATGATTAATCTATTACTAATCATGGATTCCTTTACATACCACAAGGAAAAATATTGATATTCTTTAGAATATTGAATTTCGGAAATAGACATACTACTATACAGTCTCCTTCAGGCAGCATTCGTTTTTCTTGAAAACCAGCGAGAGTGGTCTCCCCTGAACTTTCTCGTATACTTCTCAAAAATTTGACGGGCCCCCCCCCCCGCTTGGATAAAAAATTCGAACCCACTGTAACCCAGAATGCAATGCCTATCAGAAGGTTTTTCATTGTAGATTATAGTGATTGTAAAATATTTAGGTGAAGAATCATATTCAAAGAGATGCGTATGTATTAAAACTTAGCAATATTTATTTTCTATCACACTCTAGCAAGCTCCGCTAATACGAGGGCGTCCGCGAGGGAAAACAAAACAGGAGAAAATGACCTCGTTCGCTATCGCTGAATAGCTTGCGCATGCGCAGAGATTGCTTCCAGTACGCAAGTAAAAAAATTGAATACGCAATTTGAACGCCTTTTTTTAACCGATTGAAAAGAAATTTCGGTACAGATCTATAATTAAAGTTAGCAACCGTCACACCAATTTTTATTTATCTAAGCCAAAGGGTTTAGGAGATATAATTTTTAGAAGTATCCGATTATACAGTCCGACAGACAGTCAACCCTTCGACAGATTTGGTCCAAACTTTGATACGGACCTCCATTCAGGATGATAAAACTTTGTACCAAATGTTATCCATCTAGCTATTCACGTTTTTGAGTTATAGTGTTCACATGACCGCGGACAGACGGACAGACAGATTTCCCGTAGACGGAGTTTGTCCAAAATTTGATAGAAATCTACAAATTATGTGTAAAGATCACATACCAAATTTCATCCCCGTAGCTCTAATAGTTTTCGAGTTATCGTGTTCACAGACAGACATAATTCCAAAATTGTGTTTTTCGGACTCAGGGAGGTCTAAAACGTGGAGATTCGTCAAAATCTCGAGTTCGAATTTTTTGACGATTACAATACTTTCTCTTTGCATACTTCGTATACTAGAAAGTAAAAAGTAACTTCTTAATCACAAAAAATGCAAATATAACATAAAGAAAGTACCAATTTCAAATAAATAGGCTCCGTGTTACTAAATTTAATTCTTCGTAGATAAAGCAAAGGCTGAATTTCAATTATGAGTTAGGCTTAATAAACTTACTGTCTCATGACTAAATCTACGTTTCGCAAATAGTTTGTGTGCTTATTTTTTACTTTCTCGTATACGAAGTATACAAAGAGAAAGTATTGTAATCGTCAAAAAATTCGAACTCGAGATTTTGACGAATCTCCACGTTTTAAACCTCCCTGAATCCGAAAAACACAATTTTGGAATTATGTCTGTCTGTGAACACGATAACTCGAAAACTATCAGATCTACGGGGATGAAATTTGGTATGTGGTCTTTAAACATAATTTGTAGGTTTCTATCAAATTTTGGACAAAATCCGTCAACGGGAAGTCTGTCTGTCTGTATGTCCGAAGTCATGCGAACACTACAACTCAAAAACTTGAATAGCTAGATGGATAAAATTTGGTACACAGTTTTATCGTCATGAATGTAGGTCCGTATAAAATTTTGGGCCAAATCCGTCAACGGGCTGACTGTCTGTCGGTCTGTATAATAGCATACTTGTTCAACTCCATGCGCATGCTTAAATGCCTGTTCTAAGAAGGGATACTCCGAAAACTTGGCAGTTTGCCAAAAACCAATTCTGTCGGTGAGATTTTTTAAGGAAGCAAACATTTAGGGCGTCTCGTTTTACTTGCGTATTGGAAGTAATCTCTGCGAATGCCCAAGCTATTCCGCGAGCAAGCTATTCTCCTGTTTTCTTCTCCGCACGCGGAACTTGTATTGCTCGAGTTTGATAAAAAAATATTGCGAAGTTTTAATACATACGTATCTTTTTGAATATGATTCTTCACCTCAATATTTTACTATCACTATAATCAACAATGAAAAACCTTCTGATAGTCATTGCATTCTGGGTTACAGTTGGTTCGAACTTTTTATCAACGTAGGGGGAAGGGAAATGACAAATGTTTGAAAAGTATACGAGAAAGTTTAGGGGAGGCCACTCCCGCTGGTTATGTAAGCAGCAAATTTTTACTTTCTCTTATACGAAGTATACAAAGAGCTGTGAACACGATAATTCGAAAACTATTAGAGCTACGGGGGTGAAATTTGGTATGTGATCTTTACACATCATTTGTAGTTTTCTATCAAATTTTGGACAAAATCCATCAAAGGAAAGTCCGGCTGTCTGTCTGTCTACGTTCATGTGAACAGTGCGAGTATAACTCAAAAACTTGAATAGCTAGATGGATAAAATTTGGCACACAATTTTATCATCATGAATGTAGGTCCGTGTCCGTCGAAGGATTGATGGTCTGTCGGGCTGTATAATCGCATACTTGTAAAAATTATATCTCCTAAACACTTTGGTTTAGATAAATAAAAATTGGTATTACGGTTGCTAACATTAATTATAGATCTGTGCCCAAATTTCGTTTCAATCGGTTAAAAAAAAAGGCGTTCAAATTGCATATTCAATTCTTTTACTTGCGTACTGGAAGCAATCTCTGCGCATGCGCAAGCTATTCAGCGATAGCGAACGAGGTCATTTTCTCCTGTTTTGTTTTCCCTCGCGCACGCCCTCGCTTTAGCGGAGCTTGCTAGAGTGTGATAGAAGATAAATATTTTAATGCATACGCATTTCTTTGAATATGATTCTTCACCTAAATATTTTACAATCACTATAATCTACAATGAAAAACCTTCTGATAATCATTGCATTTTGGGTTACAGTAGGTTGGAATTTTTTATCCAAGCAGGGGGGGTTGGATGACAAATTTTGATAAGTATACGAGAAAGTTTAGGGGAGGCTACTCCCGCTGGTTAGAATCTGTAAAAGAGAAAAGTTTTGCGTTAAATTTGAGACCGTATCTTTCTCCGAAAGTCCAGTTTAAGAATTCCTGATCTTAAATATCACTGCAGTCGGATCGAGAAGAGGACACTTGATGCGACATTTTCCTCTTCTATTTAACTTTGACATCTCTCATTAAAGTGGAAATGTTTCAGCGCTGATAAGATTCATCCCTATCACGGCCAGATTTTTTTTATTGACATGAAAACGTCTTTCCGCTCATTACAGTTATAGTGGGTCGAACTTTCTTGTGTGACAAAATACCGTCAGATTTAAATCGCTAATAAGTACGAGACTAATAACGCGAAAAGAATGGTTGACCCCACAACGGATAGATCAGGTCTGTAAGAGTTTGTCGCATAGTATTTGTTTTGCCTGTGACATCATCGTAAAAGTGTAGGCGCATACGCGTGAATGTTATGAATTAGTTTTATGTAAGGTTATAAATAAGTGTAGCGTGGGAAGGCGTTTAGCTAGGAGGTTGATTCTGGTGTCATTTTAAAGAGCTTGAAGAGTATTACTAGGACCCAATGTGAGACAATAATTATATTTTGAAGAATATAAGTAAAAATCGGTATTAAATTGAAAATTTCAAACTCCGCGTGTTTTTTGATTATAATATGCAGAGTTTTCTTTCGAATTGTACGAAACTTACAGAATACTTGACAATACGTAAAAGAACATTGTATTAAAATTTGAATATTACGGGAAATATGAGCATTTGTAATAAATTATGTTTTACTGCGCATACTCGAAATGTAGTTCTATATACTGCCAACAGATGGCGCCATCAAAATCTACTCTAAATGAAACATAAGAAAGGCGCAGTTCGGGTCCGCGCCATAGGTTTTTCGTGAAAACGTCGGGATAAAATCATGGGATCAGGGGACAGTATAAAAAATTAGTATTCGCAACTTTTTCAAAAATAAATTTATTGACTTATCAAACATAAAATATAATTCTTCCCTTCATTTAAAGCATTTTCTCAATTGGAACTATATGTCTATCTCTAACGGTTTAGAAATTAGCTATTGGACCACGATAAGTGTGGACGTGGACACCCTGTATAGTAATGCTAGTACTTTCGGACTAAAAATACTTGTCTAATTTTTATATTTTCTACAAAAAAAAAATCTCTACACTATTTCCTAAAAATTAAATGTCCCGTTTTGTGGGGAAAAATAAATGGTCACATTATCTTAGCGGCCAGTTTTCCTCGGAATGGAGGGTGGTCTCTGTAGAGAGGTTTCACTGTATCCGCATGCCCGATGGAGAATTGAGACCCAAACCGTGATCTCCCGAGCACGCTCATACCCTGCCACGGCCCCGCTATATAATCACCGAAAAACAACACACCTCACCTTATTCGTTTTCCTCTAACAGCAAAAGTGAACGACACGGAGAACGTAATTTTCTCCTTTTCTTTTCTCCCAGCCAGAAGAACATTCGGCAACTTCCTCCACTAAAAGCAAACACCTTCCACCAGTTTGATTTTTATCTCTCTCGATGGAAGAAGTTCTTTCTCTAAATCCATTGAGACCGACTGCCGAAGCCACGTGACCGAAATGGTTATGTGAAAATAAGCCTGCAAGCTCATTAGAGTAAAAAGAAAAAAAGTAGTAAAGAAGAAGAAGAATCTGTGTAAATTTCAGAATGGGGTCTGGGACAAGGTTCGAATCTGGGCCATTGGCCCTTCCATTAACCAGGTCACCGGTCTAGTTCTCGTCTTTCCTTAATGGCTACCCAAAGGCTCTTTTAGCTTTGACAAGCTATCAAGGGTAAGACTGCTGCGGAGGACTAACTGCGTGTAGGAAAGTTGAAATCGTCTGCAAAACTGCGTTTAGGAAAGTAGAAATCGTCTGCAAACAAGAAATTCGGGAATTAATCAGGCTTTCCGGTACATTTTTTTGGAGAGTGGGTTCTACTGCACTGCTGGGACCACCATGCTGAATTAAATCCAGTAACACCAGACATCTTTAACGCCATTACAGTTGGAAAGGTATGATTGATTACTTTCATAATTTTGATGTAATAAGAAATATAATGGAACTGCTTCATTTATGACGGTTCGTTCAGGTAAAACTTTTCTGTTCACGGATTTAAAGTTACCTTATTCATAAAACCATTTAAATTTATTTTCTAGTCAGTTTTCAATGATTTAAAAGCATTGTTCTACTTTTGTATTTTGCATTTTGTACATTTTTGTATTTTGTTCTGAAGTATGAATGCCTTTTCACAAGTTAATGAATTTATAATGCAGGAGTTTTGTCTTTTTAGAATAGTTAGAATAATCAGAATTTACAAAGCAGCTGCATTGTTTATTCCTTGTGTGAAAAAGTCTTTATTTCTTTGGCTTATTTCACAGATGTGGATTATTTTTCGATCGAAAATTTTTCAGAACTGATCAATCCAAATTTTTGATGTTCTGTATTGATAAGTGTCATTTTTCTTCTTGCTATTTATTGCTGAAATTAAAATCTGAATTATCAAAACAAAATTTTTCATAACTGATCAATCCAAATTTTTGACGTTCTGTATTGATAAGTGTCATTTTTTTTCTCGCTATTTATTGCTGAAATTAAAATCTGTATTATCAAAAGGAAAATTTTTCATAACTGATCAATCCAAATTTTTGATGCTCTGTGTTATTTTTTCTTCTTGTTATTTATTGCTGAAATTAAAATCTGAATTGTCAAAACAAAATTTTTCATAACTGATCAATCCAAATTTTTGATGTTCTGTATTGATAAGTGTCATTTTTTTCTTCTCGCTATTTATTGCTGAAATTAAAATCTGTATTATCAAAAGAAAATTTTTAATAACTGATCAATCCAAAGTTTTGATGTTCTGTATTGACAAGTGCCATTTTTTCCTTCTCTATATATTGCTGAAATTTAAAAAAAACATTCTGTAGCTTTGCGGCTTTGAAATTTTATATGTTTTTCTTACTTGTTTACATACTCACGATTTGGTTTCTTATTCAATGAAATATTTGATGTTTTTTTAAATGTGAACTATTTTAAATCATGTAACATTATTTCTCAGCCTCTGAGCTATGACGTAGTATGAGCCTCAACAGAGATCTTGCCAAGCGAGAGTGATTGATTGACAAACTAATAACTTCCTTTCCTGACCACATTTTAAGATAAATATAGTACAATAAAAATTTTTGGAAAAAAAATCATCTGAGTGAACGTGTTGAAAAATACAGCTAAGCTGTTAAAAGGAATTGTGTAATATTTCTATTCAGGGCAATGTTACGCGTTCGATTGGGGAAAAAAACACATTGAAATCTTGTCAATGTATTGCTTAATGTTTTTTATATCACGGCCGATGTGACGCCAGACACTTTAAAAGGAAAGTCGTTTTCGCATGCGAGTTTAATTTATTTAATTTAACTTGTTGTGGTCTGGTGGTAGAGTTCCGTTTTCAAGGTTGAAGTTTCGTTGCTCGACACTCGATTTCTTCAAAGATCCACCTGTAGATGGACTTAGTATATGTGAAGTCCGTCTTCGTGGGTCTGAAGTCTTGACGCTGGTGTGGCGTGAAAGTTCAGAGGGCGAACTCGGATGTTGTCCTTGTCATCCGACCACAGCTGAAAATTATGAGGTCATTCCCAAAACAGTTTTCGAATAATTTCGAAACAAAACATTATTATATATAACCTAAAATAACTAATTTATCATTAAATGTATTATTTTGATTTTAACTTATTATTTTATTTCTAATAAAATTATTACTTGTATTCTGAAATCGGAATATTCTTTTATGTTTAATAATATTTTTTAATAGTTTTAACGTAGGACTGCGTTCCTCCCATTGGGGTCTCAGGAAGGAATTTGATTCACACGCCAAAACGCCACAAAAAACGTTGTATGGGAGATCCTCTATATCTCGGTAACTACACAAGTTAAAGACATAACTAATGGCTGATTTTAGGGATAAAGGATAACAACAGAAGTTACAAAAAAAATTTGAAAATCGGAATTGTAGTTCAACGATTACTGAGCCGCAAAGTTCAGCAAAAATACGCACGAATTGGTGACGCGATCCTCTATATCTCGGTAACTACATATGGTAAAAACATAACTAACGTCTTATTTTAGAGATTAAGGGTAACAACAGAAGTTACAAAAAATATTTGAAAATCGGTAAGAGTTACGCGAGTAAAGTAGTCATACGCCTTTAACATCAGCGGCTGTTTGAAAAAGACAGCCTCCCATTTCATTTTTTTTTTTTTATCTCTTTAAGATTAATTTGGTTTTGATGTTTAATGTATTATAAAAACTGACAAAAATTATCGACTACTTCTAAATGTGTAATCAATTGAAAGCAATGGTATTTTTTCCGATTACGGAATAAGTGTGTTATAGGAAAAATTTTATGTTTTTTCAAAGGAGGACATCGTAATGTATCCTGACTAAGTACATAAATTAATGGCTAATTTTTAACTTTTCAGCTTGTAACTTTTGTTGTTGTAACAGTTGGGCTAAAGAAATGTCCAATTTATACACATATTGCTGTTCTTTACGATATCTATACTACCGATAATTATGATGAAAAAACATTATACCCATATTTATAAGCATATTGTTTGAATTAGTCTTATGTATAATTAAAACGGAATCATGGATTTAAAATAGCAAAGGATATTATATGGGAGAGAATGATATTCTTTAGGATATGCATTGATCTTCAAACAAAGATCCG
>BGPR01007660.1:41628-69564 GCA_013235015.1 Araneus ventricosus
GGTGAAAAAAGACAACCTCACATCTTCCTGAAAATCAGCGCCATCCTTCGGGGAAAAGCAGGTTTTCGATTCTGAGAAGAAAGCCTTAACCCATTAAGGATCGCATTTTTTTTTTTTTTTTGCTATCTAATAAGATGACCCCTCCTGTTTTGGAAAGGGTCTGACATTTTCATTCATCTAAGAAGGCATAGAATACTTGATATGCTTATGGAGGAGTAAAACTTCATTGCTGTGTTGACCAATCTAGCCACATAATTCGAAATTTTTGTTTCAGTGTATTAAGCTGGGTACAGTATTTCTCTTAACCCCCTTGAGGGTCGCATTTTGTTTTATCTATCTAATAAGATGACCCCTCCTGTTTTGGAATGGGGCTGCCATTTTCATTCATCGAAGAAGGCATAGAATACTTGAGATGCTTATGGATTCTTCTTAATTTTTGTGTCAAATTATGAAGCTAATCTATGCATGTAAAATAATTTGGTAGACAAATCTTCACCGAGTCTGCCAGCCTCAACCACCCGACCGATTTTGACAATTTCTGTTTCATATGAAAGCTTAAGACGTCTAGATATGTCATCAAGGGTCGCCTGTCCCCCCACCTCACCCCATTTTCTAACAAAATATAAAAAAAACACTTCTCCACCATACATTCGATATATGTTTTTTCGATTTCGTTCGAAAATGGGGGTTGATAGGGGGGGGGGACATATCTAGACGTCATAGGCTTTCATATGAAATAAAAATTGTCGAAGTCCGTCGGGTGGATGGGACTGGGGAATTTCTAAAGGGTTTACCCGTAGACAATGAATAGAGGAGAAGTGTTTTTTCGATTTCGTTCGAAAATGGGGATGGGGGCAGATGACCTTTGATGACATATCTAGACGTCATAAGCTTTCATATCAGATAAAAATTGTCGAAATCTGTCGAGTGGTTGGGGATGGGGAACTTCTATAAGGTTTACCCAAAAACAATGAACAGAGAAGTGTTTTTTCGATTTCGTTCGAAAATGGGGGTTGATGGGGGGCAAACGACTTTTGATGACATATCTAGACGTCATAACCTTTCAAATTAAAAAATGCTGGCGAACTGCCGGAGGGTTTTTTTACCATATTATTTTAAATATATAGATCCAACAGTTCCATGACAATGGCGTGTCAAAAATATTGTTAAATACCTATTGTAGGTGATGGAAACTGTTTATTTAGGGCGATATCATTCTGTATTTAGGAATCTGAAGACTTTTATGCCGAAATTTCTGAAAAATTTATACGAAACATTACAACTAGATGAGGTTTATTGAAAGATTTTACAATTTTAAAGGAATCTATTGTCTACAAAGAATATGAAATCTACTATGGTTTTTATGGTCTGTTCCACTAATCTTCACGCAGTATTTGAAACTGAAAAAAGTAATGGCTGAGAGCCTCGAAGCAGCGAGGTGGCAGGGGAAGTGCTGAGCAAAGTCGGTGCTGGCCGCGAACCCGCCCGGAGGGCTGCAAGTTAATGATTAAATGTTAATTTATAAGCCTAAAAATGCGATAATTCGATGCACGTCAATATGACGGGCCGAGACTTAAGGGGTTAAAATGATCAAGCAGCCATTTTCAAAGTCGAAATGCAGTTTTGCCAAAAAGTGTAATTATGCTGTCATCAGTCTGTCTTGATTAAATAGAAGCAAACGAAGATGTGTTAGGAAAGAAGAAAGATGACGATGAGGAGGATGAAACTGAAAACTATGGACCTTCTATCTAATTCGATTACCTCTTCGCCACTATAATTAAAATATAGTCAGAGAAGGGATAGTCTAATTAGATAGGAGGTCCGAATCTCAGGCGCGAGTCATAGCAATGACGAGTTAAAAATATGATTCTACAATCGCTTGGTTCAACTGTATTTGAACATGATTTAAAGAGTTGCATTTAAATAGTAATTACAAAAATTATGAAGTCAGAGAATTAAGGCTTCTGGTGACGCCATTTGACTCAAGCCTGCGATTTGGACCTTCTATCTAATTAGATTACCTCTTCGCCACTATAATTAAAAGATATCCAGAGAAGGGATAGCCTAATTAGATAGAAAATCCGAATCTCAGGCGCGAGTCATAGCAACGAAGAGTTAGAAATATGATTTTGATGCCCTATTTAGAATTCTAGTTCTACTCTAATTTATAATTAAATTTAAATATAAAGATGTAGTACGTTGTTTCCATCATCTGATAATTCCTTTTATTAATTTTTTTTGCGTGACTGTTTCATGATATTTTTTAACTTTAGATTTGCTGTGTAATTTATTCCTTTTCAGTTCTGGAAAATTTATTCTGGATGGCTTGCTTTTGCATTTTCCAACAGATTAATTTAGTACATTGCACTTCTAGAAAAACACGGTCACAACAACACCAACAACAAATACTTTGTTTGAATTAAACTAAAATAACTAGGCGCCCTGTATTATCTGGAACAGTCTCGAACTTCGATTGTTTGTCTAGGAAAGTGAAAAGGTGTTGTGGATTGTTCTGAATCTCACGATAAATAAATAGCCGTTATTAAAAATTAACAAGATTTACTTTTTAAAAAGTTAGAAGAAAAAGTTAATTCTCATTAAAAAGTTAGTGAATTCTCCATCCCAATTTGTACTGTCCGTTTCAAGTGACCAGACGATACACATTAAGCTGCGTTCCAAATGCCTGTCTTTCCTCGAGTTTCGTCCGTTGTTCGCGTTATTCCCTATCGTCGGAACGGGAAGAATCGATGTGGCTCGCGGGCTTGTAAGGGCATCTGTGGTTTCCCACGTTGTAGTGGTAAATAGCTCGCGCATCAAAGGACCAGACGGCGCCATTGCATCCGTTCACTCGATCGCTGCTAAGATATTTGCAAAGCCACGCGCCGTAGGAACGGCGCGACTGTTCGAATTCAACCGAACACAGTCCACAAGTACGACCCTTGAGCAACGCGAGGTTTGTCCAAGCCACACGCCGTTGGAACAAGGCTTTAGCCGGTACAGTGCCGATATTCGATTCGAGACTGTTCGGATTGAAAAAAGTTTCCAGAATTTGAATTAAATATCTATAATTGTCCCATTTTTTATTTATTGATTATTAATTTATGTTAAAAGAGAAAATGAGTTAGATTTAAATTTTAAAAAAGTTAAAAGAAGAAATTAATTCTCATTAACAAGTTAGTGAATTCTCCTTCCCAATCTGTACTGTCCGTTTCAAGTGACCAGACGATACACATTAGCCGGTACAGTGCCGATTTTTGATTCGAGACTGTTCGGATTGAAAAAGGTCCAGAATTTGAATTAAATATCTATAATTGTCCCATTTTTTATTTATTGATTATTAGTTTATGTTAAAAGAGAAGATAAGTTATAGATTTTTTAAAAGTTAGCGCCTTAAGAAGTCCAACCCCCCCCCCCCCCCCAATTTCACTAAACATAGAGTCATCTTAACACTTAACAGACGGGTTGTTTTTTTCTCTATCTTTCTCTTTTTCCTGACATTTTTAAGAGAATTAAATAAACATGTATGTATGGTTTTAAAGCGTTTCAGTTTTATTAAATAAACACTATTTTTTATAAAATTTTACAAAGTTATTTATTTACATGTCTAGTATTTCTTATGAGTGTGATATTTTGCAAAACATTCACCCTTTTGTGAAGTGGAAACAGAATGAAGGTTTGTTTACATTTAATATTTCACGACCTGGAAGAAGAGCTGGGCAAATTAAACATTAACTAAATCTATTTTAATAAATGCATATCTTATTTAATAATATTAAGGGAGTTGGAACCCTAAGTCCGTTAACCCTAACCCTGTTACTTCGATGTACCCTTTCTCAAAATCTGTTATGGATTCAAGTTTGAAATTTTTTATGCAAGTAAAGTACATCTTTCTCATCATACTGAAATGAGAATTTTTAATAAAAATTCAAAACTTTATTTTTTTACAAATTTTTTTGATTCAAAACAAAAACAAAAAAAAAACGTGTAATTGGCCATTTCAATGTACCTTTTCTCAAAATCTGTTATAGATACATATTTGAAACTTTTTATGCGAGTAAAGTACACTTTTTCATCATACTGAAATGGGATTTAAAAAAAATTCAAAACTTTATTTTTTACAATTTTTTTGTGTGAAAATAGGGTAAAATTTCACTATGTTCAATTAAATATTTTGTAAGTTTATAAAAAAATAAAAATTAACCAAAAGCTCATTTCAGTCTAACGAGAAAGGTGTACTTTACTTCTATAAAAATTTCAAACATGTATCTATAACAGATTTTGAGAAAAGGTACATCGAAGTGGCCAATTTAACATTTTGTTTTGTTTTGTTTTGATACGAAAAAAAAAATTGTAAAAAATAAATTTTTGAATTTTTAAAAATATTCATTTCAGTATAATGAGAAAGATATAATTTACTTGTATAAAAAATTTCAAACATGTATCTATAACAGATTTTGAGAAAAGGTACATCGAAGTGGACAATTTAACTTTTTTTTTGTTTTGTTTTGACACAAAAAAAAAAATTGTAAAAAATAAATTTGTGAATTTTTAAAAAAATTCATTTCAGTATAATGAGAAAGATATAATTGACTTGTATAAAAAATTTCAAACATGTAACTATAACAGATTTTGAGAAAAGGTACATCGAAGTGACCAATTTAACACTTTTTGTTTTGACACAAAAAAATTGTAAAAAATAAATTTTTGATTTTTAAAAAAAAATCACTTCGGTATAATGAGAAAGATGTACTTTACTTGTATAAAAAATTTCAAACATGAATCTATAACAGGTTTTGAGAAAAGGTACATCGAAGTAACAGGGTTAGGGTTAACGGACTTAGGGTTCCAACTCCCCTTAAACTTCGCAAAACTGGGCACTAGGTTCAACCGACAGATACAGTACTAAAACTAATGGTAACAAGAAATAAACCCAATACACATAAAATGAAAAACTAACGAAGCGTAATAAAAATTCAAGCAATGACTTAATTCTACGTTGCCCGTCCTAGGAAGTCAGAATGGAAAAACGTAAATTTACGTGACCCGTCTGTTAAGTGTTAATATAAACATATGCGGATGAATCAGCCAGAAAAAAATAGTAAAAGAAATAGCAAAATATATTATTTGTACTTCTTTATGCCTTACTGCTAGAGTCCAATTGTATAACTTTAAATTATTGTAATTATTTAAAAATCACATAACTTCTGTAGCCTTTTCAAGAGTCACTAAATCTAACAATAATTATGTATGAATTACCGAAAATGACAAAAGAAAAATTTCAAGATTATTGCATTCTAACATCAAATATTGTATACAAAGAGGCATTGTAAATTGTAAATACGTTCACATCAATAAACTAGTGTTACTTAAACATCGATAGTTCAACTATCGATAGTACAATCGATTTTTCCCAAACTATTGACTTAACTATCTTTAATATCGATAGTTTCAAAACTATCGATAGTATCGATTGTTTTCTCCCTTCAATACTATCGATAGGCGCATTTTCAGTCGATAGTTTTAAAACTATCAATAGTTCTAGTCGATAGTTTTAAAACTATTGTTAGTTCCAGTCGATAGTATTGAAACTATAGACTAAAAATGGGCCTATCGATAGTATTGCCCGGGAGAAAACTATCAATACTATCAATTGTTTCAGTCCATAGTTCCGAAAACCCGATGCTATCGACTTGGCTTCTTTAGTATCGATAGTCTATCAATGTTTAAGGAACACTACAATAAACTGTCTTTGCTATTTTGTGTATATAATTCACTAAGTATTTAATTTCACCAACCCAACCGAAGACTAAATCATTTTTTTGTGTATATACTTCACTAAGCATTTAATTTCACCAACCCAACAGAAGACTAAATCATTTTTTTGTGTATATACTTCACTAAGTATTTAATTTCACCAACCCAACAGAAGACTAAATCATTTTTTTGTGTATATACTTCACTAAGTATTTAATTTCACCAACCCAACAGAAGACTAAATCATTTTTTGTGTATATACTTCACTAAGTATTTAATTTCACCAACCCAACAGAAGACTAAATCATTTTTTGTGTATAGACTTCACTAAGTATTTAATTTCACCAACCCAACAGAAGACTAAATCATTTTTTTGTGTATATGTCACCGTTAAAGCGTATAATTCAGTTATTCTATAGAATAACTAGTTATTCTATAGATTAACTGATCAAGTCAGTTAAAGTGTAAAATAAATTATTTATTTCATACTTTACCTAGTTATTCTATGAAATAACTAGGTATTCTATAGAATAACTAATGACAGGCCGTTAAAGTGTAAAATAAACATTCTGACATTAAAACAAGTCCGCTTTTTTATAACTTTTGATTGCATATCAGCCATAACCGATGGAAAATTAAAACCACTATAACAGTGTCATAAAACTGTAATGTCGCTTTCTTGCCATATTATTCTTATAGTTGGAAAGAGAGATTTACAGGAATACGTATTGAAAGGAAGTCAATGACAATCGACCTTGGCGACAAACTTGGCGACTGTTTAGGCAACTTGGCGACAAATTTGGCGAATTTCGCGACAAAATGAAGGTTCAAGAATATACAGGAATTGTCTCGGTATCTCTATTAGGAATGAAGTTATGGACAAATTCCACAATAAGCGCAGATTCCTTACATTCAATGAGCTAGCGAAGCTACTAGGTTCCATCTCCCGCTGCTAGAGAAGCCGTAGGATGTTTTTAAAGTTAAAAAAATTTGCCCGGCGCCCACTTCAGATGCCGCAGGCATCGCGAGCACAATTTTTCCTACTTCATATGAGTATTTAAAAAACGCAGATTCCTTACATTTAATGAGCTAGTGAAGCTACTATGTTCCGGCTCCCGCTACTAGCGAAGACGTAGGATGTTTTTTGAAAATAAAAAAAAATTCCGGTGCCCACTTCAGATGCTGAAAATACAAATAATCAATCTGACTAACAAACAGGCTGCATCATGTCGGCTATTTTACACTTTAACGATGCGTGGACCGTTATTCTATAGAATAACTAGTTAAAGTGTAAAATAAAAGTTTATTTAACACTTTAACTGACTTGATCAGTTATTCTATAGAATAACTAGATATTCTATAGAATAACGGATTTCATACTTTAACGGTAACATATATACTTCACTAAGCATTTAATTTCGCCAACCCAACAGAAGACTAAATCATTTTTTGTGTATATACTTCACTAAGTATTTAATTTCACCAACCCAACAGAAGACTAAGGGGTCTATTCTGGTACCCCCGGTTGGGTTGGGGGCAAAAATTTTTCCCGTGTTTAACGGGGGGAAAAATGTGCGGTCCCCCCACCCAACCGGGGGTACCAGAATAGACCCGTAAATCATTTGGACGGAGGTTGAATGTGCGAAACTTTCGCACGGGATTAGTGGCATATTAAATATGGAAGCTTTTTTGCTCAAATTCGTTCGCCTACAACATGTATTTTTAAGAATTAATATCTTTCTTGATAATAATTCTTAATTAAATATTAATTAGGAAATGTAATGTAGATTTCTTAATAGCAACCAGTTGTTTTAAAATAATGTTAATCCATTTAAATAATTAATCGAATGCATTATTTATGAATCTGCCACACACAAAAAAAAAAAAATGGGTACTTGTTTGTTAAAGCGGCCACCGAGCTTACTTGGCGACCTTCGGATTTCGCCAAGCTCGCAAGTTCAGTGTTCTACAGTTCTGATCATTTCCGAACGGATTTGTTTAGGACTGCCGTGCTTCTGTTGACTTTTTGACGAAGGAACGTTTTGAGGTGAGAGCTCATTTTGGAATTTTAAAAAACGTGGATTCCTAACATTCAATGAATAAGCGTAGCTCTACTAGGATCCCGCTCGGAAAACATTTGACAAAGTGACTTGGAATCATAGTGTGCTCAGAAATTAATTTTGAGCTCTTACGATATTCCCTTCCTCTTCAACATAGTAATAAAGACTTTATTTTTGGAAAATCTTACTTATGAAAACTTAAAATGTCTGCTTTTTTTAAAAATAGTTATATTGGATTTTATCCCCGAGAAAGGGATTTAAATATTATACAAATATAAAAATTGAATAAAGTAAGGCTTCCAGTCAAGCGAATAAAAAACTTGTAAAAAAACTTTTTGTTTAAAAACTTTAAAAAAAACTTGTTTAACTTTGTAAAACGGAACTTTTACTGTTTGTTCTTATTCGCCATTTGTTACTTCTATTCTCGCTCATTTTAACCCCTTAAGAGTCGCATTTTCTTTGCTATCTATTTGCTCCTGTTTTGGAATGGGGCTGTCGTTTTCATTCATCTAAGAAGGCATAGAATACTTGAGATGCTTATGGAGGAGTAAAACTTCATTGCTGTGTTGACCAATCTAGGCCACATAACTCGAAATTTTTGATGCAATGTAATAAGCTGGGTGCAGTATTTCTCTTAACCCCCTTAAGGGTCGCATTTTGTTTCTGATATCGAATAAGATGACCCCTCCTGTTTTGGAATGGGGCTGTCGTTTTCATTCATCTAAGAAGGCATAGAATACTTGAGATGCTTATGGAGGAGAAAAAGTTCATTGCTGTGGTGACCAATCTAGGCCACATAACTCGAAATATTTGATGCAATGTAATAAGCTGGGTGCAGTATTTCTCTTAACCCCTTAAGGGTCGCATTGTGTTTTTGCTATCTAATAAGATGACCCCTCCTGTTTTGAAAAGGAGCTGTCGTTTTCATTCATCTAAGAAGGCATAGAATACTTGAGATGCTTATGGATTGTACGTAATTTTTGTGTCAAATTATAAATCTAATTAACCCTTTGCTGACAGGTAACTTTTTAGAACACTTAGATCAGGTTGGTGCACTTTATGCGCCATTCCACTTTTTCCAACTCTGTGCTTATTTAATTACATATTGCTTTATAGTCTAATATGATTAGGAGTTTGAATAGATGCAATATACACATTTGTGTCCGAATTTCAGCCTCTTCGTTAACTGGATTTACTACACCTCAATTTCGAAATCGGTGAACTTTGACGCCGTACCTGTCAGCAAAGGGTTAATGATTAAATTTTAGTTCATAAGCCTAAAAATGCGATAATTCGATGCACGTCAATATGACGGCCGCGACCGTTAAGGGGTTAATACCTTTTCGCACTTCAAAACTTATTTTTAGATTCATGATTCTTTTTTTCATGATTTAGAAGCATGATTTTTTCCCTCTACTGTACTACGTTTTGAAATATCATTTTTGAAAGGAGAGGTATTCTCAGTTCTGAAGAGAGATTCGAGGTTTCTGTTCTTGTTTCGGAGTGTATGACTTATTTTTTCAAAATTGAGATAATCATATCCCTGGACGCTTGATAGCGATGATATCCACTATTGCAAAATGATAAGTACAGTGAAACTTCTATTAACCGTCAGTTTTTGTTATCATTCTTCGTCAAAGTAATGTACAGGTATAGTACAGTACATCCTTGAAAATCCGGACTGCTCGGGGTTTTGGAAGGACCGAATTTCGGAAATTTCCGGATTTTAGATATCTTACTTAAACCACTAGAGATGTCAAAGTTCTGATGTCACCGTGTAGGTAAGTTACGTCACAATATGCGCGCATGTGCAGACGTCTTCAGAACAGACCCGGGAGTCGCAAGGCGACGGCAAATGGTTGCCTTGGTAACGCCTCTGACGTTTGCGCATACGCAACCAATCGAAACGCATACTGATCTACACGTTGACGTCAATTCCTACAACTCCATATAAAAACACGTTTTAAACAATGCAAACATAAAAAGACATTAAAAAATGATACAAAGACAAAAAAATAGTAGTTTAAAATGAATAGAATGACTGGAATTTCCGAATCTTGCCTCAAGCGTTCTAGTTTAAAATTTATTTAGCTAATTTTTTTCTCGTCACGAGTTGAAAAAAATCGTCCGGTTTTCGGAGGTATCCGGATTTTAGAAGTTCGGATTTTCGAGGTCGGTCTGAATTACAATACAATTCTGTACATTACTACTCGATACTTGGCCATCGAGTTTACTTGGCGACCTTCGGATTTCGCCAAGTTCGTAAGCTCAGTGTTCTACAGTTATGATCATTTCCAATTGGATTTGTTTAGGACTGTCCTTGCTGTTCGCCTGTTGACTTTTTGACGAAGGAACGTTTGCTGATTTTGGAATTTTAAAAAATGTAGATTCATAACATTCAATGAACAAGCGGAGCTACTAGGTTCCTGCTTTGATGAAAGCGATTAAAAATTTGCCTGGTTCCGACTTAGCGACCCCTAAACAAGAAATGTTACTAAAACATAGATTCCTGGCATCCACCTCTTCAGCTGGTAAATTAAAGATTGTTAATGGCATATTCACAATAAAACAAGTAATAGTTTTCAAAAACAATTCGAATTTAAAATCTAAAGCAACACGAAAATACGCGAGCAAAAAGGCTCACTGCGCACCCAACACAAATGTTCTAAGATCACCAAGCCGTCTTCCATCTTGGCGATATATCTCGGTTGCTTGGCGATTCAACCTCGGTGACCGCTATGGCGTGCAAGTACCTACTACTCTTATATTGAAGTTTATATTGATCGTTTTGAAAAATTAAACACAATATGTATAAAATGATTTCGTTGTTGTAGTCGTTAAGTAAGGAACAGGCCGAGTTATTAACTATTTTTTATTTATTAAAAATTATTTTTATTGGAGAGTGGCGGAATCTCATATGAAAGTTTCAAGTTGAAAGGGAGCAGAAAATCCCTGCGTTTTCTCAGATAAGGGATTAACATATAGACACGTGATCAAAGTGAAGGGAATAATAGCTATTTTTAGTAAATTATGTAAGTGTTTTAGGGAAAAGTATGGCACCCACAAGTCGCTGATTTCGCGCTTCATGTTGGCTCGTGGAATCGATTAAAATATTCTTTTAGTAATAAATATGCCAAAACGCGAGATTTAATATACCTCCAGCGCGGGAATAAAACCAGTTCTTACACTCTCGTAATGAGAGTGTAAGAAAAGTGACTTTGGAATGCACTAATATTGTACTAAAATTTCAAAATATATAATATTAGAATTTAAAGTAAAATTAAGTGAGATTATTACATGTATATACTATTCATTTTTAAGGGATTTTATTTTGTTTTTCGCCCTAACCTAGCAGTGAAATCATGTTACTGGATATTTGTATTAAGAGATTTTTGTTATCCGTCACAACCCCGGTCCGGACGGTTAATCGAAGCTTTACTGTATTGTATTTAACACATCTGACAAGTTTGTAACTTTTGACAAGCGATGTCTATTGGTCTTTATGCACAGCAATAGACAATCGTGATTAATATAATGCACTAGCAATACCCGCGCGGCATTGCCCGTGGTGTCATGACTTCAACAAAATGAAAAATAAAGTCAGGAAACATTACATAAATCAAAGTTATGAAAACGAAATCAAAACAGAAATATATATATTATTGATTTTGCCCGCTTCTTTTCCCTCTCGACGATGACATTTACCCGTGGCATCATTGCTTTAACAAAATATAAAAAAGCGCACATACAATTACAAAAATGAAAGTTTTGGAAACGAAATCAAAACAGAAAAATATGTATTATTGAGTTTGCACGCTTCTTTTTTCTCTCGATAATGGCAGTTAAAACTGTAAGAAAACAATAAGTACTGAGTACGTTAATCCAAGACAATATTAAAAAATTACAATGTGAAATTCATTACACCTCAAGGCAAAAAAATATATTAAAGCACGCTTAAAATTAATAATCTTTCATTGAGAAAGTAAATCATTTCCACGTAGAACGCGAAAGCAATGACGTCATCTTCCGCGAGGAAGGTGACGTCCGATCGGATTGTAAAAATGTATGCTGGGAGCTGAAAGTAACCTTGGATCAAAAGCTCCGATTCGGTCTGCGAGAGAAAATGTTTGAACTGATCAATAAAAAAAAAAATTCCTAGAAAATCGAAAAAAAAAAGATATTTCGACTGTTCTTGCTAGGGATAAATATTCCGGTTGTTACCTTAAGAAAATTGAAAATGATAGCGTTATTAGAAAGTCGGATGCGAGAAAATAAAAATTGAATGCTAAAAATGCAAAGGAAAAGTGACTATTGTTTAGAAATTTCTCAAAATTCAGTAAATTACTTTGGAAATTCAAAACAAACTTCGTTAGAACGAAAATCGTTTGCTCTTTCCGATGATGTATCTATTTTTTTCGTGAAATTATCCGAAACCATGCTATTGAGAAATAAGTGCGAAAAATCATCAAAACAACACAAAACATTAAATAAAAATTTTCTAGATTAAATTTTAAAATTCCGGCTTCGAGTTGCATTGAGTCACCATTAAGACTACCTGTGTGCCAAATTTCAAGGCTGTAAGTGCGATAGATTCGTCTGGACACCGCACGCACACACACACACAAACATTGCCTTTCATAAGTATAGATTTCTTAAATAAAGAAATTAATTTTAAGGAGAAACGACAGTAACTGTGATAAAAGAACGATAATTTTTCAAATGGCAGAATAATTATAATGTGATAATTCTAAAAAATATTTTTATTATCTGGATAAATATAGCTAAATGAACCTTTTCCTTTTTATAAACCTACTAGCAGTACGCGCACGGCGTTGCCCGTGGAATCAGGACTTCAACAAAATGAAAAAAAAAAACGCCCACAATGACACGAAAAAGTTTTGAAAACAAAATCAAAACAAAAGATACATATTATTGATTTTCCCGCTTATTTTTTTCGCGATAAACAATATTAAAAAATTGCAACGTGAAAATTATTATTCTGCAAGCAAAGTATGCGAGATGAATAAATACGTTAAGATACTGCCGAAAATAATAATCAAAGTTATTCAGTTGAAGATCATGACGTATCCTGCACGTCCGCCAATCAAAATTGCCAGCAACGTTCCGAAGAAGTGCCGCGCGAGGAACTCGATCGAGAAAAATAACTCTCAACGGCCCAGAAAAAAAATTAATTGAAAAAACACGGGAAAAGATATTTTAACCGTTCTTGTTTTAAATCCGATAGAACCGTTCTAGTTATAAGCTGAAAAAAATTGAAAAGAATAGTATTATTAGAAAGTCGGATGCAACAAATTTAAAAACAAAACTAACATTTAGATGTCAAAACTGACTATTTTTTTAAAAATTTCTCAAAATTCAGTAAATTACGTTAGCAATTCAAAACTAACTTCATTAGAACGGAGATCGCGTGCTCTTTCCGATGGTGTATATATTTTTGTCGTAAACTTATTCGAAACTATTCTATTGAGAAATGAGTGCGAAAAATCAACCAAAACAACACAAAACTTTAAATAAAAAATTTTCTAGATTAAATTTTAAAATTTCGGCTTCGAGGTGCATTCAGTCACTATTACGACTACCTGTGTGCCAAATTTCAAGGTTGTAAGTGCGATAGATTCGTCTGGACATCGCACGCAGAACGCACACACACAAACATTGCCTTTTATAAGTATAGATTTCTGTGCGTTCATTATAAAAAAAATGTACTATGTTTTGTGATATCATTACGTATTTTAGTTTCCTGTTTATTTTCCTACTCGGTTATTGTTCTCCCTCTTTGTTGTTGATACTGTAAAAAAGAATGAAAACGCTCCTTGACAGCTAATTTTTTTTACATGCTTAGTTTTGAGCTTGCTCCACAAAGCCGTTGAATCAGACTCGGCTTCTAGTGATGCAATCCAGTGAAATTGGTATTTTCTCCGTTGAGGTCAATGAGCCAGATGACCCACTTAATAATTGCACTCTTGAAAACATCCAGGTGTTCCTGGATGGTTGAACGTTAAATTCAAACATAATAGCTAACTATGCTGTCTTAATTCTAATACCGCATTTTTTTCTTATGAAACGGGATATGAAAAATACGGTTGATTGGACGTAAATTTAAAACCAGCAATCGTTTTACAAACTTAAAAATAATATGAAATGGCGATTTGCAGATAGTAATTTTTTTATTGTTTAATATTTTTTGTTCATACCTAAAGTGGCCATTTATTTTTTTTCCCCGAAACGGGACATTTTTAAAAATTTTTATGTAATATTATGTGAATTGAAGAAAACACGTATTTCTTCAGTTTTTATTAATGAAAAGAATAGCAATAAACACGTGAAACTAAATAAATCACGCGATCTTGTGTTTTTCAGAAGAACGTACTTTTTTTCAGTATATTTGGTGTTGATCTAAAAAAAGAATGAAATTATTGGCAGGATTTCTTTAATTTTACTTTGTTAATTAACGTTGCTTTATAAATTGCGACTTGCAACTGTACTTTCTAACTTGTCCACAACTTATTCTTAAGAAAAAGACCCTTTCTACCGGTGCATCAGTGCCGGGCAGACATAGCATATATTCAAAACATACGAAAATTCGTATGATTTAAATTATTGGCGTGAAAGTGTTTGAACAGTTCCACCTAACGACTTTCGGTTCAAATATTACCATTGTTTCATTCTGTCACTTCATGCGGTGTAATGAAGTTAGAAAGAACTAAGTGCGAGATAGCAGGCTCATGACCAACTTGCATATGTGTGATACGTATAGCGCATGCTCCGTCATCGCTTTGCTACTAGACATTACCGTCGAATTTTTTTTTATTTTTGGCGCCTTCTTGTTTGAAATTGTTATCGTGGATTGCTCTCTTTCTGAAAACGGGACATTTGGGCGTCCTGAAACTGGGCTTGGGGACAACGGGACATGCTACCAAAAAACGGGACATATGGTCACATTATTCAAGCCCCCTAATTTGTTTTTGTAAATCTTAATAGTAACTAGCCGCCTCTGGCGGCCTGGTGTTTGCCCATAATATTAATAGTCTGTAGCTACGCTTGTTACTTGGCGAAATAAATTGGCGAATTGGCGCTTGTAGAGACCGTGGGATTTTTCCAAAGTTTTATTTCGCGATATGTCTCGAAAATTTAGGATGGTGGGTGGCAGCCGATCGTTGATGATATATCTAGAAATCATAAGCTTTCATATAAAATAAAAAAAATGTCCAAATCCGTTCTGTACTGTCCTACCGCCACGAGAAAAACCCTAGACACCAGACATGCCGGTGGGGGTCGCTATCGAAACGGGATATACCACTGCATTTCGGGGGATGAAGGAAAGGGCGTTATTTCATTTGTCGCAGATATAACCGGCGGAAGTCTGATTTCGCTTTGTACTTCGGTCGAAAACGAATTCCCCGCCTAGCGAAGTTAGTGCCAAATGTTGCGGTTGATTTTATACTCTTTTCCCTCCTTTCTTCTATTCATCTATTTGAGGCAACCTTGTTCATGGTTTTTCTGGTGGCGGTAGGACAGTAATTGGGGTTGGGGGACTGTCTGAATGTTTTTCCCCTTTAGGGAATGTACAGTGCAGAAGTATTTTTTGATTCTCTTGAAAATGGAGGGGTGAGGTAGGCGACCATTAATGACATATCTAGAGATCATAAGCTTTCATACGAAATAAAAATTATCGAAATCGATCCAGTAGTTGGGGCTGCTGGTTTTGAAATTATTTTCAATACATAGATAACACATCTTTTTCCCTTACGGAACGAGATATGACAAATATGACTGACTGACCATAAATTTAAAATTAGCAATAGCCGTTACAAATTTAAAAGTACATAATATGAAACGGCAATTTACAAATAATAATTTTTATTGTTTGTAATATCTTTTGTTCATGCCCCCTAATTTTTTTAAGTTCTATCGGAATCATGGTAAAATGGGGGGGGGGGCGACGTCAAATTGGCATGCTGTAGGAGTATTTATGCTCTTATCTGTAGAGTAGCAAGTGTTAAAACCTATATTGCAGTCAACTCTTGAATCAGATACTACTCGATGTTGTTTTACACAATTATTATGTATCCAACTGGCATGTGCAGGATTCCGAAAGACGAACGCATATTGTAAGCAAAATAAACTTTAATAAAACATAACAAAAGATCTGAAATAAAGTTAAAGTGAGTAATCGAACTCAAGATGTCAACATTGCACAGGTGTGTATAAAGAGAGTTCTAAAAATGACGCACAGAAGCTTTTTGTATTACTCCTGTTTTAGCGCAGGCGAGAGATGAAAAGCTCACACAGAAATGAAGCGCTATTGCCAACAAATCACTATTGTTATATATTAAATCGAATTATTTCTACACTGTGTTATATTGAAATTGCTTTATTAGAATGCCCTCAGTAAGAAGGGTATTCGCAATTTTGGAACTGTATTACCTGTATACAGTGCTCTAAGAGATGGCTGTAAATTATGAACTTATTTTTAAATTTTGTACAGGATTAACAGAGGAAAAAAATCAAAGTAAGTTTCACATTCATATTGAATGACTTGGCAGATTAATGGAATCTCTTTTAAAAAGTCAATGGATATTTTTTTAAAAGTAACTTATAGGCAATTAAATTCAAGTCTTAGTTAAAAGTTTTGGAATTGTTTATGTTTGAACACTTTTTCTAGATGTGAATTACATTTATGTATTTTTTTAAGTTAAGATACAAACTAAACATTGAAAATCAAAACTTAACAATACATTTACAAATTATTCCAAAAAATATTATGAAATGTTTTTTAAAAAAATTGCATATATTTTGTGGAATCTAATGCAAAGACGAACATAACTATGCATATACAGTTTAAATACATTTTAATTTCCTTAAAATTATGTATTAATATGGTGGATTGCTGTGTATCACCACGCAAGCCATCATATTAATATATGACACCATAATAATTTAACACTTTAGTTTCGTGGCTTCGAAATTCTTTAAAAAAATTTCAAGTTTCGTAGAAATTTATAGAAATAAAATAAATTATCCTTCCCATGGAACCACTATGAACAGAATGTGTTTACCTTTGCGAAACAAAACACAACTATACAAATGTAATCTCGAAAAATAAAAATACTGCTTAATTATTCTGTTAAAACCGCAATACTTATTATAAAAATTAAAATTTATTCTTATTATTATTTAGTTACAGCTGATACGAGTAAAAATTTCGTAATTTATTCTGATTTATAAAAGAATGCGCTTCTTAAGAACTAATCTATTTGGAAATAATTCCTTCTATTTCGGTAATAATTCGTTTGGTATGTCGTTCCAAAATAGATATTTTGGTAATATTTTGTAATTTTGTGCAAAAACTTTATAAAATCGTAAAATAAAAATACCCTACTTAGATTTCAGCTCCAAGTGCGCTCTACAGAGTAATTATTCATACAAAATTTAACTGGAATTTTAAAAATGTTTAGAAATGAGATTTCCTTTACATGTATGGGAATAAACGAAATGCTAGTTTTCCGGGAATATTATTCAAATAATAATATTTCTAATCATTTTAAATGTTTAGATTTTAATCACTTCTCGCTTACTAGGATTGACTTTGATAATCTTCGAGGAATGGAGTCATTTCACGCGATGTTGCGGAATAAAATTGGAGATGTGCTACAGTGCAGGTCATCTAATATCTAATGGCATATTGCCTTATCCATTATTGAGACTTCCAGTGAGCATGAATTGAGACTTCCAGTGAGTTATAACGAGTGAGCATGAATTGACTACATTTCTAATCTTTAGTCTAATTCGAGTAAGTATTTCATGACAACATTTAAACTTTACTGAAATATATTATAAAATTTATTTTTAATTAATTTTACTGAAATTTAGAATCAGTTTATATCATGCACGTGCGCAATGAGGTCTTTCTCCTTTTCAAATGAGATACTATAATGCCATGCATTCCAAATTGTTTTAAATAATTAATTAATTCTATTAATAACTTTCGGCATTTCATTCAGTTGCACCCAATGATATTTTTACAAAAAATATTATCGAAGGATTGCTTATTGCATTTATAAAAACTAAGTAAAAAAATCGACGGGAGGCTGTTCTCTGCAAAACGGCCGCTGGGATTGAGGAGCATAGACTTACTTACCTTACTCAACTGTGACTTTCTGTGACTGAAGTAGCTCTATGTGACTATTAACTCTATAGTGACTATTAGTCTATTGTGACTATTTGACTCTATCTATGTAAAATCCTTCGTGATTTTCACCAACTTTGCAACTCGACTGTGCCTAAACCGTAATTACAAATTTTCAAACGATTTTTGCGATCTTCAGTGTCTACCTTTCTCTGTTAAATGAAACTGAAACAACTCTCTATGATATTTGGCTGTGGAGCTATAAGCGTTTAACTTTAGCAAGAAATTAGACGTGATTCAACAATTCTTGAGTAATATTTCGCGCGATCGATGAATGAATTGCCTTAGTTTACGTGCGCGCGCATCGGTCGCTGTGAGGTCATCAAAATTTTTCGTGATTTTCATCAACTTTGCAGCTCGATTGTGACTAAATCGTAATTCCAAATTATAAAATTCCTTTTGCAATCTTCAATGTCTATCTTTCTCTGTTAGATGAGACTAAAACCAATTCTCTATGTTATTTGGTTGCGGAACTATAAGCGTTTAACTTTAGCACGAAAAGCGTCATAATTTTTTTCTTTTCCGACGCACCATTAAACCACTATAGAAAGACGTAAGTCTACGTCAAAAAAGTGTCAAGTGAAAAGAGAGTCAAGAGTGAAAATGTCAAGAAAATATGATGGAGAGAGATTTACCCGGAATTTAGAATTTTCTTTCATGAGTTTTTAACATTTTAATGTTTATAGGTTATCTGTAAATTCCGACAAGGGTGGTGAAAAAGTCGTTCGAAACCGCTCTACAAGGTAGACCGTTAAATCTAGAGCTATCAAATCTAGCAGTTAGTAGATATTCACTAAAGAAGGTTTTTCAACATTTTAATTAGATTTTTAATTAAAAATTAACTAAAACTTTAACGTTTTCCCTCAAGAACTTCGGAGTATATTGCATGAAAACTATTTTCCATGATTTAAATTTTTTAGAATTCGTTAAATTTATTTCCGTAGAATTTTTATCTAATTTTAATACATGTTTGAAAATATTTTAAAGTATATTTTACGACAATACTTTTTATCGTTTTAGTTACTGCATTTAAGCATACGCGCGTTGCGATGATATTAAATACATTTTGTTTTGTGTGCGTGTTGTTTTGTTGCATTTTTTAAAACTAATATAGAGACAGACGAATAAAAAAATAATTTTTTTCATCCTAGTTTCTGTTCAAAAACTATCAAAAACATTCTTAATCAATTTCTAATTTTGTTCTTTTCATTTGTTGCCAAAAAAAGAAACAAACCAAAAGAATATATTCGGAATAATTCAAGTTACTTTTTTTAATAGTAAGAAATCATAAATTTTTAAAATAATGCCAAAAAAATTATGAAGAACTATTTGGCAACAGCATTTATAAATCCGTTTTTATCATACACAGGGAAACCTGCCATACTATTATTTAAAAATAATACTTTTGTAAATAAAAATTCTAAAAATAATTTGAATAAACTAGTCATCAAAATAAAATTAAACAAATGTGGGTCAATTATTTTCGTTTGTCTAAAATTCGTAATATTCGTTTCCAGTGTAAAAATAAAATCGTTTGCTTTAAAAGAACTCGAAGACACGTTTCTGCTATATTTAAATGGATCAGAATGAATCGTTTGCTCTTCCAACAATATAGCCAATCTGATAAAATTTTGCGGATTTGTTTCTTTGCACCAGCTTTTTATAATCTTAATAAGAAAGGATAAAACCTAAAAGAGGGCATTGTGTCAAGAAGCATCGGAGATATCAATTTTGTATTAATCAGGCTAGAACCGAACGGTAAGAGACGCTTTTTAGCGCTTGAATGAGTCGTCGGGAATCCTTTGAAACGTTTCAACTGGTCTTTCTCAAGGAAAGTAGTTGATGTAACAACTCGCACAAAGGGATTTTCATTTCTCGCTTTCGCTTTGCTCCGGTTTATTTAATCGACGGATGTGCCAACAGGATTGACGAATTTGGGTAAGTTCCGACACATTGGCTGAAAGATCCAATGCACTTTCCAAAGAATTTTTTTTCCAATCTTGAGCTATTGGTATGGAATTTTTAGCCATAATTTCATTATATAATAACTTTATTGCAAAAAAATCTGGCAAAAACTTCAACAAATTATTAATTATTGGTAAAAACCTGTTAAAAGTCTATTCAAATTATGAAAAGTCTATTAAAATTTGAAATCTCCATGCGATTTAAACAAATTATTGTATTTATGGTTTTCTGATTTATTTTACTTCTGACATGTTTTACTGACTTAACATCAATGGATTACTGATTTTGCTTCAAACATAGAATTTCTCTAAACCGTGGAAAAAAATTTCTGATATTAAAGACTGCGAGGGCTTCAATATAAAAATATTCTATTCATAAATAATTTAAATCTTTCGTTTTTTGCATAAGCAACATATGAGAAAAAAACAGCTATTAAATTTAACATTTGATACACGTGGAACATTTTGAAGTATAGTTGATTTGTGCTTTCGTTTCGTGCAGCCTTCGTAATATAAACAAATAAGTATGTCTCCATAGTGTGAACTAAAAAAAATATTTTGAGCAAAATATAATAAATAAAATTTAAAATGTTTGCTTAAACGTATAGCGATATCAAATTATTTTTCCAGACGACTGCTAGAATTTCATCTGTTAATAATTATAAAATTGAAAAATCTTGATTTCGTTTCATTTTTCACGTTACTAGCCTCCATTGTAGTGTTTGTATCATAAGATTTTTGCCTTTTATTTGAACTTTCCTCAACTCATTATCTACCTTTGCCCCTTTTCTGGAACAATCTTTTTTTTTATGTATTTCTACCTAAGCAGTGAAACTTATAGCCTTGATTATTGTACCTAAATGTTGAACTGACTTCTACAAAAATTAAGAATCATTGACAGTTATTTTTCTAATTAAAAAATAGAATTAATTCTAATTTAAAAAATTCTAATTAAAAATATAATTAATGCTAATTTTAAAAAATTCTAATTAAAAATAGAATTAATTCTAATTTTAAAAAATTCTAATTGAAAAATCGAATTAATTCTAATTTTAAAAAATTCTAATTAAAAAATAGAATTAATTCTAATTTTAAAAAATTAAAAAAAAAATGTTGCCATTCATATTTAATTCATGTCATCAGATCGATGTAATTGTTTCTTTGAAAAAAAGACATAATAGAGTTTTGGCATTTAATGGTTTTAATATACTGAAAATCTCATTTTACTATTAATATTATTTTGATATGAATCAATAATATGGCAGGCATGTTGTGAAAAAGTTTATAAAGGAAAACTAATCGTAAAGAATCGTCATAAATTCATTTTCTGCTTCATTTCTTGCAGCAGAATCAAATATGGATGCTAGATTGTGCTTGTTTCACTATAGAAGTAACATACACACAAAGAGATATATATTGTAAAAAATGTGTTTATTTGCATACGCATTGCTCTTCCGTCGAGTGCCTAATATTAAATACTTTTATACTTTCTTTATATGACGTTTACCCAGCGTAGCTGTCAATAACTGATTTGATACGTGATAACTGTGAACTTAGTTGGTAAACCTGGAATTGAGGGTGCGTACTATTTCTCGCCAATTTTCTTTGGCGCAATTTTATTTTCCGTCGCCAAACACTGTTTAGGATGCGCAGTGAGTTTTTTATAGGTCTCCTGAGCATTCGATGCCTACGGCATCTCAAAACGAGAGATTGAGCACGTAATGCCTTAGGCATTACAAGTGTGCACTGGGCAATTTTTTTTAACTTACAAAAACATCAGCGGCTTTGCTTTCAGCAAAACGGACCCCTCGTAGTTTCGCTTTTTCCTTGAGAAACGAAACACACAGGCAAAGCACGAACGTAGGAAAAACACGACGTCTGAAGACGATGAAACGTCGCAAGGAAACCATTGTTTTTAGAAAAATCATTCCTTGTTCGATATTTGGAAGCTATAATCAGAAACACAGAGAAAGAGAGTCAGCAAATTCGATGAACGAAAAATTTTAGAAGAGAAGCAAACGGTTATTGAAAAAAATCGTTTGGTAAATGATCAAAAATTCCAAACGAAGTATTATTCCTATTCGTACGTCGTCCAATCAAATCGAAGAGAACAGACAGTGGACTAATGGAAATGAGGCGAAATTAAGGGCATGCGCGGTAGACTGGTAAACAAATAACTGTCGAAGCATGCGCAAACGACGCCGAAAAAATTTTAAACACGAATTCAAAACAAAAGTTCTGGCAGTATCTCTTGGCGACAAACAATTGGCGATCTTAAGGGAAACGACGTGAGTACGCACCCTAAACTCCAGGTTAATCACTTAGTTTTGTTATAAGTATTTCAAATTTTATTCACAAATTCGAAAGCATAAGGAAGGTTTCATGACAATTAATTAACCAGTTAATTTTTTTATTAAAATAAGACATCGAAAATATTTTTACCCCGACCAACGGAGGGTATACCAGCTAGTATCGTATAATATAAAAATAATGCGGGAAATAAATATCAAATACTAGAATATTTGTGCCCATCTAGACGGGCTTTCAGCTTGCCAACAATATCTCAGATCAGATTTCCACAGATTTATAAATGAAAGTTGTATTAGAAAATTTCATACACATTGGGCAGGGTACTTAAGAAATAAAAAAAAGCATGAAAAACAGAAATGATGAATCAATTGACATTAACTTTCGTTTTATAAATAACTTTATTTTTAACAATTACTTTCGTTTTGCACGAATAAAAATAATGCAAAATTCATTAACAGAAGAAAATGCATTACCAAACACAAAATAAAAAAAAAAATCTGAATTGATGAATGCAAATCTTTAAGTAAAGGGGAGCTTTTCAGTATAAGAACGGTTAAGGAAAAATATTAAATGCAAAATATATAAATATTCAATTCCAAAAATTAAGTACGAAAAAGAAAGAATCCTTTTAACGAAAACTAAAGTAAAGATCTCCGAGAAGTGGAAAAATAAATTAATTCTAGTACAACTTCTATCTGATATTAACGGAGTTCCGCGTCCTTGAATCGACATAAAATAAAAAAAGAAAAGAAACTGCTTAAATCAGCTAAAATAAACCCTGTCATAGCTCCTGTTTGATATTAAGCCATCATAGAATCAAAACAGTATCCCCTGTGTATGCTAATGTGTAGAAGACCGCCTGAATCTCTTTTGCACGTAGCCAAACCACGTGAGCGTTACCGCCATGCATCTATAATTATTATTTAGATAACCGTATATACCCTATTCTGATTATATTGTTATATGTGATAATATATATAATTCATATAATTAATATTTACATGAAGCATTATTACATTGCTTAATTGTTTCTAGTGAATATTTTCTTTTCTCATGGGCATGTTTTTAAGCTGTCGCTTTCTCTTAGAATAAGTATTAAGAAATAGATACAATCTGAATTCTGCAAATCTATGTAAATTCTGGCAGCTTTTATATTTTTGAAAATTCGTTTTATTGACCAATGCATAAAAATAGATCACAAAAGCATGTGGAAATTTAAGATAAAAACATCACATTTATTTCAAAGAATGTTTTAGACAAAATATTTTTAATTCTGAATAGTGTGCTTAAGCTAGAATATTGAAATATGACCTCGCATTTTATGACAAAATGAAAAAAAAAAAAAATGACGGAGGCTGTCTTAAAAACAGCCGCTAATATTAAAGGCGTAGGACTACTTTACTCGCGTGACTATTTTCCGATTTTCAAATTTTTTTTGTAACTTCTGTTGTTGTTGTTGTTGTTACCCTTTATCTCTAAAATAAGACATTAGTTATGTTTTTGACATATGTAGTTACCGAGATATAGAGGATCGCATCACCAATTCATGCGTATTTTTGCCCAATTTTGCGACTCAGTAGTCGCTGAACTACTATTCCGATTTTCAATTTTTTTTGTACATTCTGTTGTTACCCTTTATCTCTAAAATAAGACGTTAGTTACGTTTCTAAACTATGTAGTTACCGAGATATAGAGGATCTCCCATACCAAGTTTTTAGTGGCGTTTTGGCGTGTGAATCAAATTCCTTCCTGAGACCCCAATGGGAGGAACGTAGCCCTACGTTAAAAAAATTCACTGAACTGTGAAATTTTATTACCAAATTTATGCATTTTAAAATTTCAAAAAGATATTTTTTCTGTGGAATATTTTTTTCCATTACTGGATTCTTTCAAGAGCTGAACATAATGGACGAAAATAAAATTTGATTGAAACTGATTTCCCTTCATTGTTTCCATTTTGAGTATCTTGTTTTTTGAAGGCATAGCGTTTATTTTGCTGTGTTTAAGTTGCTTTCAAAGCGAAACGTGAAAATGAATAATTAATTACACTGTAATCGATATTAATTTTTCACCCCCTTTCTTTTTTCCCACCAGGTATTACAGACTTCTCATCATGTTTTCTTCTCTACCTAAAATCTCGTTGCTTTTCTACGTTAATCTATGTTTTCTATAATTCACATGACTCCTTGTAACTCATTTAGTCTTTTCAAATAACCCCTTCTCTCAAGCGATAACGTCCTCCCTTTGGTATGGTGCGGAACTTTGGAGAGGGGGTGCCAGCTCAGGTTTCGTCCTCGTCATCTGACCGAGGTTCAAAATTATGAGGTCCATCCCTAAATAGCTCTCGTGTTGCTTTAAAACGGGACGTTAATATAACTAAACTAAACTCTCAAGCGTTTATACGTCACTCTTTGTAGTTAATAACAAAAAAATGCATTTCTTTACCTTTAAAATCAGATCTTTTACGGAGGTGGTTGTTTTGTCATAAGTCTGGTTGCGTAATAAAAGATTTTACACACGCAAGCATAATCATATTCCTTAATATTTTATCGTAACAAGATATGGCGATTTTTAACTATCAGGAAAACGTATTCATGTAAAAAATTATACCAGACGCGAAATGATCGCTGCACAGAAAATCTACTATCCTGTTTTTAACCATTATTTAGCTCATAAATAATAATAAATTTTATGTAAGCATATTTTTCTACACCCTTGAGTGGAGACTCAGTAGTACAGGGTAATTCCAAATGATTACCTTGATTATAAATAGTTATAACTTCCTTGTAGACATAAGTTATAACTTTCTTGTAGATCATAAATAATAATAAATTTTATGCAAGGATATTTTTCTATACAGTTGAGGATTTAGTTTCAACATTGTCTCAGTAGTACAGGGTAATACCAAATGATTACCTTGGTTATAAATAGTTATAATTTTCTTGTAGATAATGAAATGAAGAAAAATTGAAACACAATACAAAAGGAAGTTTTATTTGCGTTCTCAATGATTGCTCTACATCTTGTTCATACGGACAACATCCAAACGGTAGTCCATTTCACTATTATACAAAACATTCTCTATGAGAATACTTCACTATTATACAAAACATTCTCTATGAGAATGCTTCACTATTATACAAAGCATTCTCTATGAGAATGCTTCACTATTATACAAAAAATTCTCTATGATTATTTTTTATTTAATATTTTGTGTTGTTTGGGGTGATTTTTCGCACTCGTTTCTCAATAGCATGGGTTCGAATAATTATACGAATAAAACAGTTACACCATCGGAAAGAACAAACGATTTCCGTTCGAATTTAGTTTGTTTCGTACGTCTAACGTAATTTACTGAATTTTGAGAAATTTTTGAAAAATAGTAACTTTTATGGTAATTTTTAACAAGGATTTCTTCAAATTCTCGCTTCTGACGTTCTAACATCTCTATAATTTTCATTTTTTTCAGCTTATAACTGGAACGTTTCTGTCGGATTTAAAACAAGAACGGTTAAAATATCTTTTTTTCGTTTTTTTAAATTAATTTTTCCCTGATCAGTTCAAACAGTTTTTTTGTTAGCGAGATTTAACAGCGATAGTTTCACCGGACGATCCCAGAATGCATTGTTGCACTCTTTGATGAAAGAGGACTGCGAAAGACCGCAAGTCGGTATTTCATAATTTATTTTCTACTGCGACTGATGTGCATTTCACATCAGCATGTTATGTGGTTGATGGTGGATTTCTGTTACATCGTGTGTTGTGGCAGGCAAAGGAATAATCTTCCTTCATCCTGAAGAAATATGTTGACTACGACAAAAAGCACTTCAATGAAGGGACCACAATAGTTTTTTATGGTTACCCTGATGATGCAGCGACAGTAAAAAATCAGTAGAACGTATCAGACGCACAAAGAAACACGTAGCTGGTTATGCTATGTTTGAAGAATCGATGTCAGCCACTAATGTCCAAGAGAAATTTTTATCAAATGATAAGAACAAGCAAAGGCTTATAAATATGTTATGTGTTAAGTTTCAAAAAGAAGGTTTTGTTGTGAAGCAAGCTGAGGAAGATGTTGATTATCTAATGATCAAAAATGCTTTGGAAATAGAAAAAGAGTCACTATTTGTTGCGGTTGTTGGTGAAGATGTCGACCTCTTGGTTATAATGACAACATCCACTAATTCCGAAAACAGTTTCTCTCCACACATAAGGAACAATATTTTGTTTCTTCATGCGTTCGGTGGTTGCGATACCACATCTGCTCTTTTCAGGCAGGGGAAGAAGAAATTTATCAACAGCACTGAACTGCAAGCTGCGGACTTTTTTCCGTGATGAAATTGCGTGCCCGGATGACATAGATGAAGCAAGTCAGAAAGTTTTGAAATTTTTATCCCCCTGTATGGGGGAAAAACAGTGAAGAAACATTGGATTCTCTGAGGTTTAAACTATTTAAAAAACACTAGTAAAAATAATTTCAATTTAGCGTCTCTTCCTCCCACTACAGCAGCTGCACGTGAACACTCTCTCCGTGCATATCTACAGGTTCAACTTTGGAGTGAATTTGCCAAAAGCCCCTTAGATTGGGGGTGGAGAGAAACCAAATATGGATTGTTCCCAGTCACCACCCACAAGGAACCAGCTCCTCCAGCCCTCCTCTCTATGATATTATGCGCGCAAAAGGGTGTAATTTGACTCGGACCCGCAGGAAATCTCGCATTAAATGTTCTACAATTTGCTATCACTGCAAGGGCAAGGGTGTACCAATTCTTCAGAAGATTATGACATCATTACAAACTCAGCTAACCAAGAGGCTGAAATCGATATCAGGATTGAGGAGATAATTTCAGAAGTTGACTTGAAGGAAGAATGTCAAACATTGCAAGTGGAGGAAAGTGACAGTAAGCAAACCGACATTAATGATTATGACTCACCTTCAACATCTAAAAAATTGAAATTGATTTAAAACTTTTTTATCTATTTAATATCACTTCAATTACGCGTAATAAGTGTTAAAATGAATATCGTTGTTTTTCATTACGCTCTCGGCTGTTGTTGAAATTTTCATGTGATATTTTCCTTTGTTAAATCATAATAACAGTATTTTTTTCCTTAAAAATATTCTAAATAAAACTTTGAAATAATTATAAAAGCATCCTGAACAAATTTAAAATGTATATATAATAATTGGAGGCAGGGTGAACAGATAACTTGGTCCGTTCTCGCTTTAAGCGGTTGATCAGCAATTTAGGCAAAACTTTGAGGCGCGGTTTTAAGCTTAATTTTCATTGAATATAATAAGTGTTAGTACTCATTTTATTCAGATTTTCAAGATCTACAGCTTTTGTACTACAATGTTTTTGATAGCATGAGTTGTTTTTGAGATACAGCTCGATTATTGTAAAAAGTCCTATTTTCTGACTACACAAATCTGCACGCAGCGGCTAAAGTTCACCTAGTAGGAGGGGGAAAACTTAGTATGTTCATTCCAGACCTAAACTGAAGGTTTTAAAATAGTTTTCAGCTTTCCCCTAATTAATTCCGAATTCAAATACCCAATCACTGGGCTACTTGTACAACTTTCACTTTTCACAGGAAATGAGGGAAGAAAATTCGAGATTCCTTTTTTAAAAAAATT
>BGPR01007661.1:7236-21028 GCA_013235015.1 Araneus ventricosus
CCATGGTCGCGACCCCTCTGAAACTCTGATAACCATGGTCGCGACCCCTCTGAAACTCTGATAACCATGGTCGCGACCCCTCTGAAACTCTGATAACCATGGTCGCGACCCCTCTGGGGATCGTACCCACAATTTTTGAAAAAAAGCCTATTTTTTATTGTCAAATAAATTTCTTTAACTTTAGCGGCCCAAAAACTTTTTCTCACGACCCTTTGGAAGTCGCGACCCACGGTTTGCGCATCACTGGACTAGACTAAAATTTACCATGAAGTTATGAAGCTTTGAATTTCATCATCTTAGGCCAATCAGCGACAACCGCTTCCTCGAGGCGTCTGTTGATTGGCGGATTACTGAAAAAGTCTTTACGAATCGATAAATATTGGCCAATGGATGGATTTCTTGTAAAAACAGTATTAATAAAAAATCTTGTTTACAAACGGCGTTTGTGTTTGTTGTTTTATTAAGGTATCCGACTGTGTTCGGAGACATTTTTTTGAAAAATAACTTATATATATTTTTTAATGTTCTTTTTCAACTGCATATGTTTTAAAACTATGAAAATATTGTAAAATTAGGCTTTAAAAATAAAATTTTTTTAAAAAAACTGAGAAATTTGAAGAAAAATGACCAAAATATTTGCCTTACGCTTACAGCCATATACAAAATCATATTCTAAATATACATAAATCCTTGTAGGAGTACATTTTTATGACAGTTATCTGTGTTGTGCTCTAAAATATTTCTTGTACTTCAAACTAGTTTTGAGATATAGCTGAACATAGTTACTAAACTGGTAATTTTTCATAAAAAATGTTTTGCGTTTATATTTAAGCACTTAAAAATATTACTTGATTTTAAAATTGGCCTTAGTTTTTAGAGGAAAACATCAAGCATATTACAGAAAACAATCTCAGAAAATTTCATATCAATACTTGAATAACGCTTTGAGAAATCATTGTTACGGTCGATTGTTTTCCTCAAAAATATCATTTCTCAGAAAACGCATTTAAAGATTTCATGCAACATAAAATAATGCTTACAATTCGGTAATAAAACAACTGTAACTCCATTTGTAATTCACGTAAAATAAAAAGTGAAACAGTTTTAGAAAGCTGGTTAAACAGGCTACAGAATTAAGTCATAAAAAGTTTTTTGATAATTTCATCAAAAACGACGATTTTAAACCAGTCGGATACCTTAAAAAAGCCGAAAACCGGTTATTTCAAAAATCGGTTATTTTGAGCGGTTATAACCGCCAGGTTAAACCGGAGGTGAAGAAAACCCGCATAACCGAGACCGGTTATTTTCGCAGTAACCGCCATGCCTACTTTGATAGACTCTTCTAAAACTAATTTTCAATGCTTCTCAGATGATCGTACAACCCTCCCAGCATCACGTTTCGAACAGTTTACGCGAAACCTCCTTCCTGTCGGCATGTGCTTAGGCATTCCACCCTTTCAGATAGAGCGAGCACTGTATACAGGAAGTGAAGCACCCCGGAAGATTATCGCGGGTTCACTGTACTTGAGTGATAAGAACCCAAACATCCATTCACTTTCAATGCGTAACCCCTTATCAGTGATGATAAGTCGAGTCGCCAGAACCGGGCAAAAAATATTCTCAAATTAGACTTTAAACTATTGCTTTTGTTTACCGTGATAAGGCAGCATGCAGATAAGCTGTTTGCGAGTGGGAAAAAGATGCGCGAAAATTCCATCGGGAGATTCAGTTGAAAAGCGTACTGAATTGGTATTTTTAAAAAAATAAAATTCGAATTTTCTAGAATTGGGAACCTCATTTCGATTTTAAGAGTTTTCGATCGGTCTATAATCACTCTCCTATTTGGGGAAGGGGGATTTCCCTGTGCAGCTTGGAGAAAATAGCAATTCAAAACGGATAGAACGATAAAATTTCTGCTAACCGGTACCTTGCTGGTGTCGAATAAAAGGATTTTCAGGAGATTCGAACTCTAGCCAGAAACATGGCGGCTTGATTATGTTTTAGACCTTATTCGTTTGTTTTTATATTATTTATAAAAATTTACTCCTAAGTATACAGCAACGGTAACGTTAACACAAAAAAATTATTTAATATCACCGCAAAGCACGTATGTATAAACCCAATAACTAAAACAATGATAAGTAATGTTGTAAAATATGTTTACAAATATATTGTTAAAAATTAAACAAAAAAACTGTACAGTCATTTAAAAGCTATTTTTCAAATTTTAAAGTGGTCAAAAAAGTATTTTTTAGGCGATGATTCATAAAGAAGTTATTTATTGAGGACCTTTAAAATTTCCATTAATTCTGAATTAAAAATCTGTTTAAAATTTTTGAAATCTTTGTGAGCTCCTACCACCTAAGAAGGGACTGCCTGCGAAATTCGGTAGCTCTAGGTGCAAAGGTCTGCCCCATAGAGCGTTTTGGGCGATTTTTTCATCGTGCATATCTCATCACGCAATGTATAGCTCTAGGTGCACAGGTATGCCCCATAGAGCGTTTTGGGCGATTTTTGCATCATTAATATCTCATCACGCAATGTATAGCTCTAGGTGCAAAGGTCTGCCCATAGAGCGTTTTGGGCGATTTTTGCATCATGAATATCTCATCACGCAATGTAAGGCAGTATCCTTACGGACACTAACTGGATGTAGTAGGCCCACACGATAACGATGTGTATTTTGTACTGAGCTCAAGGCTCTCAACCTCCGGTGCATTGCTGTTTTTAATCAGCTGGACCTAACAAAATGCCCTTAAATAAAATGCGCCTAGAGAATTTAATGTTGTACGTCCGCTTTTTCTGGAATACCAATCTCGTTACTTACGTGTCCGGATCAATCTCTGAACCGGATGTCGGGGAATTCAAGATTCGGGACCCTCATCTAACTTCCAAGTCTAAAAATTTATATCGATTTTAACCTTTATGAAAGCAGTTTTTTGGAAATAATTGTTTCGACAGCCTGAAATTACAAAACATTTAATTAAGAAAGCCGGTTTTAGTACTTCACGCACAAAAAAATGTTAGTTAATTTTAAACAGAATGGTCCAAAAATTGCAAAACTTTTTTTCAATACGATCTAAATTCTCTAATATCAAGTTTGCCAGGGCTCTTGACTAACGAGGCAATCGCCCAGCTGCAAAGAAAACACAATTAGATCTTACTATCTGCAGGCGAATTTGAAAACATGAAAAAAAAACCAATTAGATCTTACTATCTACAAGCGAGTTTAAAAACATGAAAAAAATATATAAAAATTAGATCTTACTATTTGCAAGCGAATTTGAAAACATGAAAAAAAAATCTTACGAAAAATTTTCTGAAATAAAAGGATATTTGATTTTAAACTGAACAAGTTTGAGTGCACTACCCTTGTAAATCAAATGAAAGAGCAAAATTATATTACTCTAAAAATAACACAATAAGAATTTCGGTGCACCTAGGCAGCCGCCTACTTTACCTATTTAAAGTTTAGTTCAGTTTAATTGGATTAACGCCCCGTCTTGAAGCAACACGAGGACGGTTTTGGGACGAAACTCGTCATTTTGAGCTGCAGGCAGATGACGAGGACGACACTTGGGCTGGCAACCCCTTCCAAAAGTTTCCGCAACACACCAGCATGTGGACGTTTGGCCCTAAGTATGATTTAGCGAGCAGCAGACCCAATATACGATGGATCTTCAGTGAAATCGGGTTTCGAGCCCGGGTGCCTCTGAGCCCAGGGCGAGACCTTACCACTAGGCCGCCGCGGCCCGGTTGTCTATTTGTCAAAGTGACCCCGTTTATGTTCCTTGCAGAAACGGATGCGCTTCGTATGATTGCGATCTGTACATTTTGCACGATATCTTCTGAACGATGGTATTACAGACAGACTCCCTTCTCCCGCTGGTGTGGTGCGAAAGTTTGGAGACGGGGTGCCAGCTCTGGTGTCGTCCTCGTCATCCGGGTGATTGCGATGGCCCAGTGGTAAGGTTACGACTTCGGGCCGGAGGGTTCTAGGTTTTAAATCCGAACGTGGGTCCAAACGTCCTCCCCCTATAGTGGTGCCGAAGCTTGGAAGAAGGGGTGTCAGCTTAATTAACGTCCTCGGGATCTGACCGCGGTTTAAAATGACGAGGTCCGTCCCAAACTAGCCCTCGTGTTGCTTGAAAACGGGACGTTAATAGAACTAAACTTGACGCTGATGACTACAATCTTGAGGACCAACTTAGTGGGGTCTGTTTTTCTGAAGTCGAGGGCGAAATCTACTCGTTCCTCATTCAATCCCCTCTAAAAGAGCGCAAACAATGGCCGTCCTTTCTCGCGTTGTCAGTATTCCTCAAGATTATTTGCAAAAAAGAATGCAATTGACGAAAATAAAACCAAAATGTTTAAGGATTTTTTAATCAACCTGTATCACTTATGTGAGGCAAATTACGCTTCCCCCTCCCCAAATAAGCGGCCGAAGAAAAAGTTATGCGCTGTGTTTTCTAACGCATGCAAAGTGAAAACGGGTCCACTGCGGTTGAGCCTCTCTGGATTGAACGCGATCGCTTAATAATAAGCGATTTTCACGAACGTTGGTTTAAAAACCTGATTGGGCAACCGGAGATTGCACTACATTATCTATAGGATTGCACTAGATTATCTATAGGATTATACTACATTATCTATACGATTGTACTACATTATCTATACGATTATAATACATTATCTATAGGATTATACTACATTATCTATACAATTGTACTACATTATCTATAGGATTGCACTACATTATCTATACGATTATACTACATTATCTATACGATTATACTACATTATCTATAGGATTATACTACATTATCTATACAACTGTACTACATTATCTATAGGATTGCACTACATTATCTATAGGATTATACTACATTATCTATAGGATTATACTACATTATCTATACGATTATACGACATTATCTATACGACTATACTAAATTATACTACATTCTCTATAGGATTATACTACATTATCTATACGATTATACATCATTATCTATACGATTATACTACATTATCTATAGGATTATACTACATTATCTATACAATTGTACTACATTATCTATAGGATTGCACTACATTATCTATAGGATTATACTACATTATCTATAGGATTATACTACATTATCTATACGATTATACGACATTATCGCCATTGCTAAATTTATACTACATTCTCTGGGATTATATCTACATTATCTATGGATAGCTTCGATTTATCAGCCTGATTATACTGCATTATCTGACATTATACGGCATTATCTATTACATTGCCTAAATTATACTACATTCTCTGCTAAGTTTATACTACATTATCTATGCAAGTTATACTTCATTATCCCGATTCTGCATTATCTATCGACTATACATTTATCTATCGCTATACTAATTATACCATTCTCTGGGATTATACCCATTATCTATACGATTATGCCTATCCATTATCTATAGGAGTTGACTACCATTATCTATAGGATTATACATTATCTATAGACTACACTAGATTATACCATTTCGAGGTTATACTACATTATCTGGATACCGATTGCTATATTATACATTATCTTAGTTGCCATTATCTGGGTTATACTCATTATCTAGCCGGTGTACTACATTATCTATAGGATTGCACTACATTATATATAGGATTATACTACATTATCTATACGATTGTACTACATTATCTATACAATTGTACTACATTATCTAAAGGATTGCACTACATTATCTATAGGATTATACTACATTATCTATAGGATTATACTACATTATCTATAGGATTGCACTACATTATCTATAGGATTATACTACATTATCTATACGATTGTACTACATTATCTATACAATTGTACTACATTATCTAAAGGATTGCACTACATTATGTATAGGATTATACTACATTATCTATAGGATTGCACTACATTATCTATAGGATTATATTACATTATCTATAGGATTATACTACATTATCTATACAATTGTACTACATTATCTATAGGATTGCACTACATTATCTATAGGATTATACTACATTATCTATAGGATTATGCTACATTATCTATACGACTATACTAAATTATACTACATTATCTATAGGATTATACTACATTATCTATACGATTATACTACATTATCTATACGATTGTACTACATTATCTATAGGATTGCACTACATTATCTATAGGAATATACTACATTATCTATACGATTATACTACATTATCTATACGATTATACTACATTATCTATACGACTATACTAAATTATACTACATTCACTATAGGATTTTATTTCTCCTAGGTTATGTGAGAAGAGAATGCGTTTGGAATTCCAAGGGAAACGAGAGAAGTGTTCTTCCTCAACTCTCGAGCATATTTCCACAGTACATCGCTTTATGTGTATAAGCCTTCGTAGAATAGCGGAAAGAACCTTTGGAGAAGAGTGCCGACTCAGGTGTCTTCCTGATTATGGTTACGGTTCAAAATTACGAGGGTTCAGTTCCAAAACAGCTCTTCTGTAGCTTCAACACGGGACTTTAACTAAAATGACGCCAAAAGGGACGTTAAATGTCTATCTCTTCCGAGGGATGCGAATCGGATGCCAAAATGAGCACGGCGCGTCGCATTATTTTCGAATTCAGCGAGTATGAATCCACTGCATTAGGCCTTTCTGCAAGTAAGTTCATCGCTTGATAACAAGCGATTTTCATGATTCTTTTTGATGATAGGATTAATCTAGAAGACTTTAAAAATCAAAGTTATTTATATAATACTAAAATTATTTACAATTTTAATGGTAGTTAAGCCATTTTCCGCTCAAATATTAAAAACTAGCGAATAAGACCGACTTTGCGCGGGATGAAAATATTTTTATATATTTTATTATTAAAAGAAATCAGCGATTGCAACGAAACCGCACTTGAGCCTCTTTTGTGCTTCGGTATTTGTGAGCAAAATTTGAAGTACTTGCAACATACCGATCATTTTGAGATACGGGCGTTATTGCGCATGCTCCAGGCGGAGTTGATTCCACCAAAATAGGGGTGAAGTGAAAAATGGCAGAGGTTCAATCTCATGATACCACTTTACGCATCTGATTGGCTAATCGTATTATGTCATCGGTCACATGGATTTCTAGCCAATATTCCAGTAACTTTTTTGATTTTCAATGTGCGCATTTTTTTCAATTACAAGCTTTTGATGCTTTGCGTTTTCAATGAAAAAGCGAAGCTAAAGCCGCTGATGTTTTTACTTTCTCGCATACGTATTATAAGTATTGTATTCGTCAAAAAATTCGAACTCGCGATTTTGACGAATCTCCACGTTTTAGACCTCCCTGAGTCCGAAAAACACAATTTGGGAATTATGTCTGTCTGTGAACACGATAACTCGAAAACTTAATAGTTTGGTATGTGGTCTTTACACATAATTTGTAGATTTCTATCAAATTTTGGACAAAATCCGTCTACGGGAAGTCTGCATGTCTGTCTGTCTGTCCGCGGTCATGCGAACACTATAACTCAAAAACTTGAACAGCTAGATGGATAAAATTTGGTACACAGTTTTATCCTCATGAATGTAGGTCCGTATCCAATTTTGGGCCAAATCCGTCAAAGGGTTGGCTGTCTGTCGGTCTGTATAAATAACGGATTCTTTTCAAAAGTGATCTCCACGCGCATGCGTACTGGAAGCAATGCTCTGTGCACGCGAAAGCTATGGAGCGAATTACGACAGTTTGCCCTTGAGCCGGTAAGAGCGGAAAATCGGTACGCATCTCTTTGAATTTGATTCTTTACCTAGATATTTTTCAATCACTATAATGAAAAACCTTCTGAGAGTCATAGGATTCTGGGTAACAGTAGGTTTATCCACGCGGGGGAAAGGGGAAACAGCACCTTTCTGGGAAAGTATACGAGAAAGTTTAGGGGAGAACGCTGCCGCTGGTTTTAAGTTTAAAAAATTTGCCCGGTACCCACTTCAGATACCGCTCACATCGCTAGCGCATGCGCAATCGAAAGGTCATGTGATCTGACAAACCAATCAGATTCGATTTGCGTGAAGTGGTATCATGGGATTGAGGCGCCTGTGAAAAATGGAGGTGTTTACATTTTACTTAGCAGCATATCGAAACAATTTATTTTCATTTATTGCTTGACTGTAAAGAATAATTTTTAAAAATACGACTAATCGGGATAACGGCCATGATCTGACTCCGGAAAAGCGTTCATCTTCCTCATTGCCCGTCACCTCTTGTCGAAGTGAAATCGTCCAAAAGTGAGAGCCTCGGGAACGATCTATAACAAAGATTATAGTTATCGCATACCAAATCAGCTGTTGGCGGTAACGTAGTATAAATACCATGTGAGAGAACGCAAAAATGCGTTGAATATTAGCAATCGACAGAGTACCTACGCTCATGTCAATAAACAACAGTTACAATTAACAAAATTTAACAAAGATATTAACTTAATCAGTCAAAATTAATTAAAACTCTAGCTAGCTAGCCTCCAGAACTTTTACTCCCTTTGTTTTTGTGTGTATTTAGTTGGCGTCTCTTTCCTTGATTCTACTTTCGGCAGATAATTATTTTACATTCTCTAGTATTATTCTAGAATTGTAGAACTGGACTTTTTCATTAAGGGTTTTTTTGCTTCTTCGTTTTTTTAAAGGGAAATGTTTCTTATATTTCGGTTGGACAAAATTCGGGCCACCCTTGACGGAAAATTTTGTCCATTTTGAATTTATACGGCGAGTGGGCTTTGAAAAAGTTCGTCATTCGGGTGCTCATCTTTTCCTTCCATTTTGACTATTTTTCTTTTACTTTCTAAATTTTATTTTACGTGTTTTAATTATTAATTATCTTAATTATTAAAAAAAATTTGGATGTTCTTTTAATTCTATTGCGGTTTGTTGGTTTAATCGTTGTAATATTTTGTTGATGCAATCACTAGATGCTGCTGCGTTGAGCGCGCAAAAAGGTATATTGTTATTATTTAATTCTTCTGTTTCTTATTTATACTTTTTTCTTTTTTAACTTTTTGTTTTGTTTTTCTATTACTCATGTCAATAAACTCATTTTAAAAAAATATTTATAATATTTTTGTTGGCAGAAAAAGAGACCGTGAAATGTAAATAACAAATGACGTCATGTATTAGGATCGTATAAAAGCAAATGTATCTATCATTCTGCGTTGTTGTTTGAGTGTTGGCACAAGCGATGATGATATGAGTTTTTGTTATTCATACCAAGATGCTATATTTTAAAATAAAGATTTATTTTATTTACTGCAAGCTCTGCTCTATAATTTCTCGCTGAAGAATCACACCCCCGTGTCTACAATCCTACAATTTTTAATGTCAAAAATACTTTTATGCAATATTACTAATATAATAGCCCAGATCTGTCCCTCACTGATCTGGTAACGCTCTGACGTCACCAACAATAAAATTCGCGCCATAGCACTGCGAGACGTTAAACGGCATTATTTCATTGTTACAGAACCTGAATTTCAGTTCTTTTAAATTTAAAAGAGTAATTGTCGTTCTAATTTCAAATTTAATATATCTAAAATAGTGAAATAAAATTTGCTATCGATTGATCTAAAATTTATATCGCTACGATCAATAGTTCCCGAGAAATTTTAAATTATATTAATCATACATCTCAAATTAATTTCCGTTTTTCAATAGAAAGTAGTAAATTACGTCAGTGGTATATCATGCGCGTGATATAGTTTGGATGCCACTATGCATCTCATTATTTATTGCAATCGTGATGACATAATTTGATAATATTTTTGGCAACGTTAAAATTTACACAAAGACGTCTGAAGTACAAGGAAAATTGTTAAACAACGAAAAATACTTCACACTGAATGTTGTTTAACAAGAGGTTTTTGAATAAAGAAATATGTAAATAATATGCAAATAAAAAATATTTCCTGTCATAATACATATGTTTATTTTATTTGTTTCAATCAATGCTAAACATTTCTCTCGCATATATATCTATTTAAACACGTCAGATTTGACGAGAAATCTCTCTAATGAAGAGGCAATTTGCACCCATTGTGCCATGATGGGTGATTTTCTAGTAAAATATTATAATACGCAAAATCACCTTGTTGTGTTCAACCTTATTTTTAATTAAACATTTACATTTTTAATCTCCTAGCTTGTCGGACTGAACCAAAGGATTTTAAAAAACCGCCGAAAGCTATTTTTTTTCCTTTCTCGTCTACGAAGTATACAAAGAGAAAGTATTGTAATCGTCAAAGAAATTCGAACTCGAGATTTTGGCGAATCTCCGCGTTTTAGACCTCCCCGAGTCCGAAAAACACAATTTGGGAATTACGTCTGTCTGTCTGTGAACACGATAACTCGAAAACTATTAGAGCTACGGGGATGAAATTTGGTATGTGATCTTTACACATAATTTGTAGGTTTCTATCAAAGTTCGGACAAAATCCGACGACAGGAAGTCTGTCTGTCTGTCCGCGTTCATGTGAACACTTTAACTCAAAAACTTGAATAACTAAATGGATAAAATTTGGTACACAGTTTTATCATCATGAATGTAGGTCCGTATCAAATTTCGGGCCAAATCCGTCAAAGGGTTGACCGTCTGTCTTTCTGTATAATCGCATACTTCTAAACATTATAACTCGTAAACCCTACGGCTTAGATAAATAAAAATTGGTATGACGGTTGCTAACATTAATTATAGATCTGTGCCCAAATTTCGTTTCAGTCGGTTAAAAAATGGCTTTCAAATTGCATATTCAATTTTTTTTACTTGCGTACTGGAAGTAATCTCTGCTCATGCGCAAGCTATTCAGCGATAGCGAGCGAGGTCATTTTCTCCTGTTTTCTTTTCGCTCGCGGACTCCCTCGCATTAGCGGATCTTGCTAGAGTGTGATAGAATATAAATATTGCTGAGTTTTAATATATACGCATCTCTTTGAATTTGATTCTTTACCTAAATATTTTACAATCGCTATAATCTACAATGAAAAACCTTCTGATAGTCATTGCATTCTGGATTACAGTAGGCTTGAATTTTTTATCCACGCGGGGGGAGGGGAAACAGCACATTTTTGGGAAAGTATACGAGAAAGTTTAGGGGAGACCACTCCCGCTAGTTTTTTTTCATAAGTCATAAATAACTTTCGAAGAACAATAAAGAATATAATGAATCATAGCGAGTGGTAAACAAATAATCTGATTTTAAATATCCATAATATTTTCGTTCGGTGGCAATGGCAGCACTAAAGATTACAGTTCGGCAACGGATTCCGAGACTACCACTTTTGGACGATTTTACACCGGAAAGGGGTGTCAGGCAATGAGTCATATGAGCGCATTTCCGGAGTTCTTTGTTAGATCACGCTCAGTAAAATGTAAACATCTCCCTTCCATTCTTCACTTCCCCCTATTCTGATGAAAATAACTCCACCCGGCGCATGCGCAAAAGCGTGGAGGGTTTCCGAATCCGTTGCTATACAATAACTATTCTTTGAGCGCTCTGTACAGAAACCAGCAGATGGGATTCTCAGGAGCTTCTGAAACAGGGAACAAATAGGCAACTGCTTATGAGCACGTTAATTTTTCTTGAGGGGCGACGAGACTTCGAGATATATTTACGGTATTTTCAGGGTATTTTAATTCTGTGTTTTCATTTGATTTACAAGGACCGCGTACTCGCATAGACTCAAATAAATTAAAATCGAGTATCTTTTAAATTTCGGAACATTACGCTCAGGATTTTTTCAAATTCTCTTGCAGATCCGCTACACCGACCGACTTCCGGTGCAATGGTTCGTCAATGGGAATCTTCAAAACGTTCTCTGATTGCAGATTTTAATTAAAGTAGAGTAGTTTTTCGCTGTTGTGGCTTGAGGATACTTTGAAAATACGGTAGAACCGAGGGGATCCGAACGAATTGGGTTCTAACCTTTGTTCGGATTCCGGGAAAATCATTAAAATACTCTTGATATACCAATTGCAATAGAGTATTGACTCTGGGTGCTGTGCGAAGGCGTATGTTAAAGTGGCAAACAAATTGAGGGTGAAAACAAGATATCTGAGTTTGTTTCAGATGGTATATTCATTCTTAAAGTCCAATTCGAATACTTTTTGACTTAGATTTACGTCTCTCCATGGTGGTCTCTAATGGTGTGTCGGGAAAGGAAAAAATGATGACGTTTTTCGCGCTAAAGTTAAACCCTTATAGCTCGGCAACCAAATAACATAGAGAGTTGGCTTTAGTTTCATCTAACAGAGAAAGGTGGACATTGAAGATTGCAAAGAGAATTTTAGAATTTGTAATTCCGATTTAGTCACAGTCGAGTTTCAAAGTTGATGAAAATCACTAAGAATTTAACATAGATAGAGTCACATAGTCACACTAGATTTATAGTCACTATAGGGATAATAATCTCATAGAGCTACCTTAGCCACAGAAAGTCACAGTTGAGTAAGGTCAGTAAGTCTTCGCCCCTCAATCCCAGCGGCCGTTTCGCAGAGACAGTCTCCCGTCGATTTTTTAAGCTAGTAATAAACATTAGCTTTGTTTCTGATTCGTAATTGTTATTTTTCCTCCATTTTTCAGTAAAATTTTTCAGATAATTAGAAAAAGATGTTCGAATTATTAGTATAAGTTACGCTAATTTTTTTGAAATAAAAGAAAGGAAATATATACTTGTTTTTAATTCGTAGTCTATGAGTCGAATGATTAGTCACAGAGAAGCACTGATTTATGTTTAGTTATATAGGGTTCAGAAAGTGAAATGGTTGCCACAACTTTGTTCAATCTCTATTGGAAAGAAGCGCGAAAAGGGCGAAAACCGTCGCATTAAAAGGAACCGTTTTGGGAGGAAGTTTTATTTTGCAGACGATTCCATCTGATCCGAGCAGTGAAGCCATCAGTAGCAGACATCTCGGGATCTGGGCGACTGCCAAGAGAAAGCAATCTGCAACAAAATGAAAAACCACTTTATTTGAAATACATTTAGAAAAAGAGCAGCCATTGCACATGAAAAAAAGAAGAAAGATTTCTGCCTGCTTCTATTCCGCGCCATGCATCATTTTAATCAGTTTGCATTTCTCCTTTCTTGGATCGGTATCGTTTTTCTTGGCAGTTGGAAGGTTTCGATGATGAAGTAAAGTTATCCATCATTTACGAGGCAGGAGAAGGAATTAAACATTAAAACCCTTTAAATATGGCGGAAGCTATACTAATTTTTATGAACAATTCCTAGATTCTTTAGATTACGATATGGTAAGATTTTGTGATAGATATCGATATTTTTCTGCGCCATGCATCATTTTAATCAGTTTGCATTTCTCCTTTCTTGAATCGGGATCGTTTTTCTTGGCAGTTGGAAGGTTTCGATGATGAAGTAAAGTTATCCATCATTTACGAGGCAGGAGAAGGAATTAAACAACTTTAAACATGGCGAAGCTATACTAATTTTATGAAACAATGTCCTAGCGATTCTTTAGTTTACTTGATATGGTAAGATTTTGTGATGATATCCATCATTTTTCGCGCCATGCATCATTTTAACTCGTTTGCATTTTCTTCTTGAATCATGTTTTTCTGGCAGTTGAAGGTTTCTGATGATGAAGTAAAGCTATCCATCATTTACGAGGCAGAGAAGGAATTTAAACATTCCCTTTAAATATGGCGGAAGCTATACTAATTTTTATAAACAATTTTGATTCTTTAGTTTACGATATGGTAAGATAGCAATACGTAACTGAACGAAGTACATCAG
>BGPR01007661.1:21053-66460 GCA_013235015.1 Araneus ventricosus
AGTTTCATGTATTGCTATGGTTAACGGTTTAAAAAATTACGAGGGTCAGTTCCAAACAGCTCTATCTAGTAGCTTCCAACACAGGACTTTAACTAAATGACACCAAAAGGGAGCGGCTCAAATGTCTATCCTTCCGAGGTGCGAATCGATGCCAAAATGAGTACGGCGCGTCGCATTATTTTCGAATTCAGCGAGTATGAATCCACTGCATTAGGCCTTTCTGCAGTAATTTTCATCGTTGATAACAAGATTTTCTGATTCTTTGATGATAGGATTAATCTAGAAGACTTATAAAATCAAAGTTATTTATATGCTAAAATTAACTTTTACAATTTTAATGGTACGTTAAGTCATTTCCGCTCACAAATATTCAACAGCGAATAACACCGACGTTGCGCGGGATGAAAATATTGTTATGGATATTTTATTATTAAAAAGAAATCAGGATTTGCAAACGAAACCGCACTTGACCGTTTCCTTTCGTGCTTCGGTATTTGTGAGCAAAATTTGAAGTACTTGTAACATAACCGATTATTTTGAGATAAACGGCGTTTTTGCGCATGCTCCAGGCGGAGTTGATTCCACCAAAATAGGGGTGAAGTGAAATGGCAGAGGCTCAATCTTCATGATACCATCTTACGCATCTGATTGGTAATCGTATTATGCTTCATCGGTCACATGGATTTCTCGCCAATATTCCAGAACTTTTTTATTTTGTGCCAAGTATTTTTTTTCAATTAAGTTTAGATGCTTATGTGTTTTAAATGAAAAAGGAAGCTAAAGCTCTGATGTTTTTAATACTTTCTACGAAGTACAATAATGTATATATATTGTATCGTCAAAAAATTCGAACTCGCGATTTTGACTTGAATCTCCACGTTTTAGACCTCCCTGGAGTCCGGAAAAAACAATTTGGGAATTATGTCTGTTGAACATGATAACCTGAAAACTTAATAGTTTGGTAGTGGTCTTACAATAAATTTGTAGATTTCTATCAAATTTTGGACAAAATCCTGTCTATGGAAGTCTGCCTGTGTCTGTCTGTCCGCGGTCATGCGAACATAACTCAAAAACTTGAATAGCTAGATGGATAAAATTTGGTACACAGTTTTTATCTCATGGAATGTAGTCGCGTATCCAATTTTGCCAAACTGTCAAGGCGTTGCTGTCTGTCTGTTGTCTGTATATATGGTTCTTCAAAGGGATTCCACGCGCATGCGTAACTGGAAGCTAACGCTCCGACGCGAAAGCTAGTGGAGCGAATTACGACAGTTTGCCCTGAGCTGTAAGAGCAGAAATCGGTACGATCTTTGGTGAATTTGATCTTTACCTAGATATTTTTCAATTAACTTAATGAAAACCTTCTGAGAGTCATAGGATTCTGGGTAACAGTAGGTTTATCCACGCGGGGAAAAGTGGGAACAGCACCTTCTGGGAAAGTATGAGAAAGAGGGAGAACGCTGCCGCTGCGTTTTAATTAAAATTTGCCGGTACCCACATTTCAGATACCTGCTCGATCGCTAGCGCATGCGCAATCGAAAGGTCATGTGAGTCTGACAAACCAACTAGATTCCTGGATTTCAGTGTGGTATCATGGGATTGAGGCGCCTGTGAAAATGGAGGTGTTTACATTTACTTAGCTGAAGGTTCATATCGAAACAATTTATTTTCATTTATTGTTGACTGTAAAGACTAATTTTAAAAATACGACTAATCGGGATAACTGGCCATGATCTGACTCCGGTAAAGCGTTCATCTTCCTCATTGACCTCAACCTTGTCGAAGGAAATCGTCCAAAGTGGAGCTCGGTTGGAACGATCTATAACAAAGGATTATAGTTATCGCATACCAAATCAGCTGTTAGCGGTAACTCAGTATAAATAATATGTGGAGAGAACGCAAAATGCGTTGAATATTAGCAATCGACAGAGTACCTATGCCTGTCAATAAATAACAATTGTCAATTATACAAAGATTAATTGATTAACTAACAGCAAAATTAATTAAAAACCTAGCTAGCTAGCTTCCAGAACTTACTTACCCTTTGTTTTTGTAGTGATTTAGTTGGCGTCTCTTTCCTGATTCTACTTTCGGCAGATAATTATTTTTACATTCTCTAGTATTATCTTAGAATTGTAGAACTGGATCTATTTTCTATTATGGATTTTTTGCTTCTCGTTTTTCTAAGGACATGTTTCTTTATATTTCGGTTGGACAAAATTCGTGGCCACTTTGACGGAAAAATTTGTCCATTTTGAATTTGAATACGGCGAGTTGGGTTAAAAGTTCGTCATTGCCTGGTCCATCTTTTCCTTCCATTTTGACTTTTTCTTTTACTTCTAAATTTTCATATTTATCGTCTTTTAATATTAATTATTCTTAATTATTAAAAAACAATTTGATGTTCTTTAATTCTATAGTGGTTTGTTGGTTTAACGTTGTATATATTTTTGTTGATGCAATCACTAGATGCTGCTGCGTTGGCGCGCATGGTATATTAAAAGTTATTATTTAATTCTTCTTTTACTATTTATAATTTTTCTTTTTAACTTTTTTGTTGGTTTTTCATATACCATGTCAATAAACTATTTTAAAAAAAAATATTTAATTTTGTTGGCAGAAAAGAGACCGTGAAATGCAAATAACAAATGACGTCATTCATTGAATCGTACTAAAAGCAAATTTGCATTCTTCATTCCAGTTTGTTTGAGTGTTAAGTACGTTGATGATGATATATTTTTAGTTTCATAACAAGATGCTATATTTTTAAAATAAAGATTTACTATTTACGCAAGCTCTGCTCTATATTTCAGCTGAAGAATCCAAACCCCGTTCACAATCCTACAATTTTAATGCTCAAAATACTCTTTATGCAATATTACTTTAATATAATAGCCTCAGATCTGTCTCCTCACTGATGCGTGGGTAATCCCCTGACGTGCCTGTAAATAAAATGCGCCAGTAGCATGCGAGACGTTAAACGGCATTATTTCTATGTTACAGAACCTGAATTTCAAATGTTCTTTTTAAATTTAAAAAGAGTAATTGTCTTCTAATTAAATTTAATATATCTAAAATAGTGAAATAAAATGTGACTTGATTATAAAATTTATCTCTCGCTACTGATCAATAGTTCTCGGAGAAATTTTAAATTATATTAATCATATCATCAAATTACATTTTTTTTCAATAGAAAGTAGTAAATACGCGCTAGTGGCTATATCATGCGCGTGATATAGTCTGGAGCCACATGCATCTGCATTATTTATTGCTAATCGTGATGAATATTGGATAATATTCTTGTCAACGTTAAAAATTTCTTACACAAAGAAGCTCTTTGAAGTATAAGGTAACCATAAACAACGAAAATACTTCCTATTGAATGTTGTTTACAAGAGGTTTTTAAAGAAATATGTAAATAATATGCAAATAAAATATTCCTGTCATAATACATATGTTTATTTATTTGTTTCTAACTCAATCGTACAACATTTCTCCGATATATATCTATTTAAACACGTCAGATTTGACGAGAAACTCTTAATGAAGAGGCTACTCGTATCCGTCATTTCCATGATCGGGTGATTTTCTAGTAAAATATTATATACGCAAAATCACCTTGTTGTGTCTAACCTTATTTTAATTAAACATTTACATTTTGTGGTGAATCTGCCCTCTGTTTCGATGGGAACCAAAGGATTTTAAAACAAAAACCGCCGAAAGTTAATTTTTTTTCCTTTCTCGTACGAAGTATACAAAGAGAAAGTATTGTAATCGTCAGTAAGAAATTATCGAGATTTTGCACATCTCCGCTTTAGACTCCCGAGTCTCGAAAAAAAAAAAAAAAAAAAAAAAAAAAAAAAAAACACAATTTGGGAATTATGTCATCTGTTCGTGAACACGATAACTCGAAAATCATAGAGCTAAGGGGATGAAATTTGGTATGGGATCTTAAACATAATTTTTGGTTTATATCAAATGTGTCGACAAAACTGTACGACATGAAGTCTCGGTCCGCGTTCTATGTGAACACTTTAACTCAAAAACTTGAATACTAAATGGATAAAATTTTGCTACACAGTTTTATTTATCATGAATGAGTCCGTATCAAATTTTGGCCACAATCCTGTCAAAGGGTTGACCGTCTGTCTGTCTGATATAATCGCATACTTTAAACATTATAACTCGTAAAACCCTACGGCTTGTAGATAAAAAAATTGTAAAAGTGACGGTTGCTAACATATTAATTATAGATTTAGCCCAAATTTCGTTTACATGGTTAAAAATGGTATTTCTAAATTGCATATTCAATTTTTTTTATTTGCGTATGGAAGTGCTCTCTCATGCGTCAAGCTATTCAGCGATAAAGCGAAGCGAGGCATTTCACTTTTCTGCTTTCTTTTCGCTCAGGCACCCCTGCATTAAGCGGGATCTTTATGATGTGATAGGAAAATATTGCTGAGTTTAATAAATGTGCATCTTCTGAATTTGATTGTTTACCTAAATATTTTAGCTAACGCTACTACAATGAAAACCTTCTGATAGTCACTATGCTCTGGAACCAGGTGTTTGAATTTTTTTATCCCATGGGGGGAGGAAAGGCTACCTTTTGGGGAAAGTGGCATAAGAAAGTTGTAGGGACACTCCCGCCGTAGTTTTTTCTATAAGTCATAAATAACTTGAAAATAATACAAGAATAAAATGAATCAAAGGCGAGTGGTACAAAATCGGCATTTAAATTCACAATATTTTCGTTCGCAGCAATGGTGCAGCACTAAAGTTACAGTTCGGAAGATTGAGACTCTCTTGGACGATTTATGGAAGTGCAGGCATTGAGTCTATCGATTACCGGAGATATATTTGTTAGATCAGTTTGTAAAGTAAAATTTTCCATTCTCATTCCTATCATGAAAAAATATCATCATTTCGGATGGCACATAGAGGGTTTCGAAATCTGTGCTATGACAATAATCATTCTTGAGCGCTCCTGACAGAACCAGCAGATGGGATTCTCTAGGAGCTTGAAACAGTGGATACCAAATAGGCAACTGCGTTTAAACCGTCTAATTTTTCTTTAGGGGGATAGAGACTCAGATATATTTACGGTATTGTCAGGCTATTTTAATTCTGTGTTTTCATTCGATTTACAAGGACCGCCAGTACCATAGACTCAATAAATTAAAATCGAGTATCTTTTAAATTTCAGAACATTATCGTCAGTGATTTTTCAAATTCTCTTGCAGATCCGCTAAAGCATTCCAGACTTGCAATGGCTCGTCAATGGAATCTTCAAAACGTTCTCTGACTGAGATTTTAATTAAGTCAGAGTAGTTTTTCGCTGCGGGCTTGAGGATACTTTGAAAATATGTAGATACTGAAGGGGATCGGAACGAATTAACCTCAACTCTTGTTCGGATTCCGAAAAATCATTAAAAATACTCTTGATATAGCCTCAATTGCAAGTAGAGTGGACTGAGCCTGGGGCTTCGGGCGTATGTTACAGTGGAAACAAATTGAGTGAAACAACAGGATATCTGAGTTTGTTCATTGATGGTATAGCATTCTAAAGTCCACCGAATACTTTTGACTTAGATTTACGTCTCTCCATGGTGGTTCCTAATGGTGTGTCGGGAAAGGAAAAATGATGACGTCTTTTCGCGCTAAAGTTAAACCCTTATAGTCTACGAACCAAATAACATAGAGAGTTGGCTTTAGTTTACTCCATAGAAGAAGTGGACATTGAAGATTGAAAGAATTTTAGAATTTGAATTGAGTTTACTCGAGTCGAGTTTAAAGTGATGAAAAATACAAAGAATTTAACATAGATAGAGTCACATAGTCACACTAGATTTATAGTCACTATAGGGTAATAGATCTAGAGCTTACTAGCCACAGAAAGCTCAGTGAGTACTGTCACGGTAAGTCTGCCCTCAATCCCAGCGGCCGTCAGAAGTCTCGCATAAGCATAACATAGTTGTTGATCGATTGCATTTTTTTATTTCAAAAATTCATATAAAATGTTCGTATAGATACGTCGAATTTTTTTTTATAAAAGAACGTACCTGAACACCCCTATATAGCGGCGTTCCAACGCCATTTCGTATATTGGCTTAAATGATCCTCTTTCAGCCCACTTGAACGCCGTGGGTCCCACCATTAAAAACGACTTAAAAGTTTTTTCGAGAAGGTAAACTAAATGCACGATCTTTTTTCAAAAAAGTAATATTTAATAATTATTTTCTCTTAGATAACTGAAACACTAAATAAGAAAATGTTCTGTTAATATTATGAATTATCTGTATAAGGAACCTCCGAAGGAGGCCTGAGACAATTTTTTCCTGAAGGAGGGTGGCGCCAGAAGGCCTAATGATATACTCTAGTTTAATTCGTAGTCCATGAGTCGAAGCTGCCAGAGAAGCACTGATTTATGCTTTAGTTATATAGGTCAGAAAGTGAAATGGTTGCCACAACTTTGACTCAATCTCTCATTGGAAAGTAAGCGCGAAAAAAGGGCGAAAACGTCGCATTAAAAGAACCGTTTTGGGAGGAAGTTTATATTTTGGCAGACGATTCACCTGATCGAGAGTAGAAGCCATCAGTAGCAGACATCGTCGGGATCTGCAAGACTGCCAAGAGAAAGCAATCTGCAAACAAAATGAAAATACTTTATTTGAAATAAATTTAGAAAAAGAGTATGACTAAAGAAATTCTGCTCTTCCATGTGGTACCATAACAGCTATCCCTTGACGTATCTTTCTGGCAGTTGGAAGTGATGAGAAGATTTCTCATGGGCAGAAGGATATTAAACTATATGCGGTGTATCTATTAATGCCGTTCGTACGATTTTAGTATAGTATTTTCCGCCTGCACATTTTAATCAGATTTTGCATTCTTTCTTGAATCGGATCGTTTTTTCTGGTAGTTGAAGTGGTTTCATGATGAAGTAAAGTTATCCATCATTTACGAGGAGGAGAAGGAATTAAACATCAAAACCTTTAAATCATGTGGGAATGCTATACTAATTTTTATCAAACAATTCCTAGATTCTTAGATTTTACGATATGGTAAGATTTTGGTGATAGATATCGATATTTTTTCTGCGCCATGCATCATTTAATCAGTTTGCATTTCTCCTTTCTTGAATCGGGATCGTTTTTCTTGGCAGTTGAAGGTTTCGATGATGAAGTAAAGTCTATCCATCATTTACGAGGCAGGAGAAGGAATTAACATTAAAACCCTTTAAATATGGCGAAGCTATACTAATTTTATAAACAATTCTAGCATCTTTAGCTTTACGATATGGTAAGGATTTGTGATAGATATCGATATTTTTCTGCGCCATGCATCATTTTAATCAGTTTGCATTTCTCCTTTCTTGAATCGGACTGTTTTTCTGGCAGTTGAAGGTTTCTTGATGATGAAGTAAAGTATCCATCATTTACGAGGCAGGAGAAGGAATTAAACATTAAAACCCTTTAAATATGGCGGAAGCTATACTAATTTTTTATAAACAATTCTAGATTTTAGCTTATGATAGTAATTTTGTGATAGATATCGATATTTTCTGCAGCCATAACTTTTAATCAGTTTCTGTATCTCCTTCTGAATCGGGATCGTTTCTTGGCAGTTGGAAGGTTTTAGATGGATAAAGTTATCCATCATTTACAGGTCAGTAGAAGGAATTTAAACATTAAAACCCTTTAAATATGGCGGTTAGAAATTAATTTATAAAACAATTCCTTAGATCTTACTTTTTGATATGGTAAGCATCTTTTGATAGATATCGATATTTTTTCTTGCGCTTTCAATGCATCATTTTAATCAGTTTGCATTTCTTCTTAATGACTGTTTTTCTGCAGGTAGTTGAAAGGTTTTGATGATGAAGCAAAAGTTATCCATCATTTTCTGAGGTAATGGAATTAAAAACATTAAAACCCTTTAAATATGGCGAAGCTATACTAATTTTTATAAACACCCCTAGATTCTTTAGCTTTACTATATGGTAAGATTTCAGATAGATATCATATTTTTCTGCGCCATGCATCATTTTAAATCAGTTTGTATCTTTCTTGAATCGGGATCGTTTTTTCTTGGCAGTTGGAAGTACTAAGATGATGTATAGTTATCCATCATTTACGAGGTAGGAGAAGAACAACATTAAAACCCTTCAAATATGGCGGAAGCTATAATAATTTTAGTAAAACAATGCCTAGATCATTTAGATTTACGATGGTATGGGTAAGATTTTGTGATAGATATCGATATGTTTTTTCGCGCCAGTGCCAGTTTTAATCAATTTGTATTTCCTTTCTTGATCGACTGTTTTTTCTTGGCAGTTGGAAGGTTTCAATGATGAAGTAAAGTTATCCATCATTTACGAAGCAGGAGAAGGAATTCAAACATTAAAACCCTTAAATATGGCGGAAGAATACCTTTATGAACACCTTGGGATTCTTTAGCTTTACATAAGGGTAAGATTTTAAAGATAGAGACGATATTTTTCTGCGCCATGCGTCATTTTAATCAGCTTGCATTTCTCCTTTCTTGAATTGGACTGTTTTTCTGGTAGCGTAGTTACTTATTGATGAAGCAGTTATCCATCATTTACGAGGCAGTATATATGAATTAAACATTAAAACCTCGTGAATATATGGGAAGCTATACTTAATTTTTACAAACAATGCCCAGATCATTTAGTTTTGGCTGATAAGGTAAGATTTTGTGATAGATATATTTTTCTGCGCCATGCGCCGCCTTTTAAACCGGTTCTTTGTACTTCCTTCTCTTGACCGGGACGTTTTCTTGGAAGTTGGAAGGTCAAAGGATAAAGCAGTTATCCATCATTTACGAGGCAGGAGAAGGAATCTTACAAACAATAAACCCTTCCAAATATGGTATGGAAGCCAGGTCAATTTCTTATAAACAACGCCTAGATCTACTTAGACGCTTATATGGTAAGATTTCCGTGATAGATATCGATATTTTCCGCGCCACGCATCATCTACCCAGTTTGCATTTCTCCCTTTCTTGAATCTGGACTCGTTTTTTCTTGGCAGTTGGAAGGTTTCGTGGATGATGAAGTAAAGTTATCCATCATTTATAGAATAAATTAAACATTAAAACCCTTTAAATATGGCGGAAGCTATACTAATTTTTATAAACAATTCCTAGATTCTTTAGATTACGATATGGTAAGATTTTGTGATAGATATCGATATTTTTCTGCGCCATGCGTCATTTTAATCAATTTGCATTTCTCCTTTCTTGAATCGGGATCGTTTTTCTTGGCAGTTGGAAGGTTTCGATGATGAAGTAAAGTTATCCATCATTTACGAGGCAGGAGAAGGAATTAAACATTAAAACCCTTTAAATATGGCGGAAGCTATACTAATTTTTATAAACAATTCCTAGATTCTTTAGATTACGATATGGTAAGATTTTGTGAAAGATATCGATATTTTTCTTAACAGTTAATCATATGTGATAAATTAATTTGCGATATGATTTTTTAACCGGAAAACATCAGAATTGGGCAAACGCAATGGTAGCTGCAATTTTTGCACCCGGGACGAATTCGCAATATGCCCCCTTTGACTGATGATTTAAAAATATATATAGTATTAAATTTTCTATGAAAATGAAGATAATAGACACAAAATAAGCCAAACAATCAGATTTGAAAGGAAACCCATCAATCTTTTAACAAATATCCTAATTTAATTAAGTAGTTTAATGTTTGTTACAAATTATAAAATTTGCTATTGTAAAATTTTAGGAAAAAAGCACTCCAAAAACCACTGCCCTTTACAACAAAATAACTAGTTAACCAAAATGATTGTGTTCCAAAGTATTTACTTCTGAAAACGAAAATTTAGAATAGTCTAATTTATAAGAAAGAAATAAAAAATAATAAACCGCTAGAAGTTCCGTCTGTGTAATGGATAATGAAACTGGAATTTTGCAGAAATTTGTGCAACTGCGCGATTTTTAAATGCGGTATGAATTTGCTTCTGCAAAACGCAAATTCACATCTGGGTTTCTGTTATTTAAAACAGCATATTGTCTCACTTTGTTTATTTAATATTAATCAATAACATCCCGCTATTTACTTATGCGCAGTAGCTAAATTGGAAAACATCTTTTACGTCTTACAGGTTCAACAACACATACAGAGAAAAGAAGATACAGATCAAGATATATGGCTTAAGCAAACCAGCGAAATCCTGCCTGTGTTGCTCGACAAAATAAGATTTTACTGTAACAGAATTCTAAAATATTTACTTAATTCTTTTCATTTTATCGTCTGCGTTCGAAATGCTAATCTATGATTTCAATTGAGGGCACAGTATTCGAGAACTAATAACAAACTATCCACACAGATTCGCCTTAGGTATCAGTGGTCAGCAAATGATTTATCTTTAAATCAACAACAGGAAATACTGCAGGATAAACTTTTTTTCCGCCCGGTGTAATGGAAACTAGAATTTCAAGACGCGCAATTCACTTCAGTTTGCGCGCGAGTGTGTTTTTCCGAAAAAACCACCACTCCTACCGCATAACCGACTGCCCCAATTCCACCGCATCCATTCCTTCTTCCTGCTTCCACCAACAATCACTTCCTGTACTTTTCAGGTTTTCGAAAAAAATTTCGCCCGAAGAGTTGAGTTGTGTTTGTTCCTCTTAGAAGTTCCGACGTGTCCCACGCAGACGAGTGGAAAAAAGCGGTAGAATCGCAGGTGGTTCGAATGTTCGCCTTTTTTTTTTTTATTATTATCGTTTGAGAAAAAAATTGCTTCAAAAGTCTGTGATCCTCCTTTATCTTTAATTCGGTGTACAATTTAGAGGAAATCTTAATCAAATACAATATTTTTAACTCTTATTTCGCTCATTATTTTGGAAATACAAGAGAAGTTAGCCATTAAATGTTATCTTTGCCTACATAAAATGTCTATATTTAACTTTTTAAAGTGCTGTAATAAAATAACTTTGAGATTAAGATCAATTTAACAGAAGAAATTCATTTAGCTTAGTGGAATTAGTACATTAGTAGAGTGGAGTAATTAGTACATTAATTTTTTGCTAATTAATTTTAATAACTAATCATAAAGTCTTGATAGTTCATTACAGTTTGAGATAACAAATTTGAACCTCTAGGTTTTTGTTTCGTAGAAAAATTTGGCGAGAACTTAATGGATGAATTTGAATTAATTGAAATTGACGAATTTGGTGAAAATAATACTTCCCACAGACTTAGAAAGGGTCAACTCTTTCTGCTACAGAGAATTTGAACATGCAACGTTAATTTTTCACAAATGATTATATATTAATCCAAATTAATATCACGATAATCTTTTGCAATATTTACTTCGTGAGTTTGTTTTTAAAAAAAAGATATAATTCTATAAAGAATTCTGCTTCATTTAAAAATCGTCAAACTAAAAATTCCTGTATATTTGGAGGCACCAATAGAATCTGTAAAAAAAATCGACGGGAGGCTGTCTCTGCGAAACGGCCGCTGGGATTGAGAGTCGAGACTTACTTACCTTACTCAACTGTGACTTTCTGTGACTAAAGTAGCTCTATGTAATTAAAGTATGACCTATGCGCTATGACCTTTCTTTGTTAAATGAATTAATTATGAATCTGTTAAAATCCAGTTAATATACTGCTCACAGCCTATGCGTGCGCGCGCATCGGTAACTGTGACGTCATCAAAATTTTTAGTGATTTTCACCAACTTTGAAGCTCGATTGTGACTAAACCATAATTCCAAATTCTAAAATTCTTTTTGCAATCTTCAATGTCCACCTTTCTCTATTAATTGAAACTAAAACCAACTTTCTATGTTATTTGGTTCCGGAGCTATAAGCGTTTAAGAATACCACGACTAAAGTAGCTCTATGTGACTTTGGCCTATGCTCTATGACCTTCCTCTGTTAAATGAAACTAGTAAAACCAACTCAACTCAATTAAATCGATGGAAAGGACAGCTCAATTAAATCAACAATTGTTAATAATAATTAATTAAGGACAGTTAATTAATCGATTTCTGAACTGTGACTTTCTATGACTAAAGTAGCTCCGTGTGACTTTGAGCTATGACCTATGTTTTATGACCTTTCTCTTTTAACTGAATTAATTAATCTGAAATGAATTAACTATTAATCTGTTAAAATACAGTTAATATACCGCTCACAACCGATGCGTGCGCGCGCATCGGTCGCTCTGACGTCATCAAAATTCTTCGTGATTTTCACCAACTTTGTAACTCGACTGTGACTAAACCGTACTTCCAAATTCTAAAATTCCTTTTGAAATCTTCAATGCCCACCTTTCTCTGTTAAATGAAACTAAAACCAACTCTCTGTGTTATTTGGTTGCGGAGCTATAAGCGTTTAACTTGAGCGCGAAAAGCGTCATCATTTTTTCCTTTCCCGACACACCATTAGACCACTATGGAGGGAAGTAAGTCTACGCCAAAATTTGGAACGACATTCCTTGCTTACTTCACCAATAAAATCAATTCACGTGAGGTCACATGTCGTCCAACTGCACGTTGTCTGTGGCGTTGAGTCCGTATTCCGCCTGCAAGATATTTGATTTGATTTAAGGGGTTTATAGGATTTTTAGCAACGAAGTCCGTTATCCGCTACATTACAAAATATTCAGTCCAAATACGTTTCAATCCGCTTCATAAAAACAAAGGAGTTTATCCACAAAATGACGCAGGCAATATTTTCAAATTGACATATAGTAGGTAACTGTCTAGGGGTCCCGTAATTATCGAGGGCCCGGAGGTCTCGCCCTTTTTTTCCGATATTTTCAGGGTACTTTAATTTTTTACTTTCATTTGATTTACAAGAGTCATAGACTGGAACATATCCAAATTAAAATCTGTTGGCATGTCGTGAGTGTAAATTGCAGAGTAACGCAGATACCAGGCAGTTTAAAATACAAAAGAACTTTAATCCAGTTTACTTAAAAAATAAAGACATGCTGCTGTCTTGCAGCTTACACACTCACTGACAGCCATCCATTCGACTGACTGCTTGACTCCTTGCTTAAAAACACAAATGAACAATATATATAGATTGTAACAACCAATCAACTTAGACTAGTGCCGTAACTTCGGCTACGTCATGAAATAAACCAATGAGATGCGTTTCATTCAGTGACTGAACAAGTTCATTTGAATTCCAACAAAATCAAGTATCATTTAAATCTCAAGACATTTTCTTAGGGGGTTTTTGGGGGTGTCTGTTTTTTTCCGATTGGTTTTTGGATTTTATTTAGGTTTTCAGAAGGTAAAACAGTTTTCATGTTTTGAATTTTGCTTGAAGATATGTTTTAGTATTATTATTATTATTATTTTGCAGTTGACTGACTGATTTACTTATTAATCGTCCTGGTAAAATTTGTATTTGAGTGTTTGGAATGTGTTAAAACAATTTTTGTAAATGTTTCACCATTTTGTTACACATAACTTTTAAATTAAAATTTTTAAAAATTATCTTTATGTGAACTACCGAAACAAACTCTCGAAACTGACCAGCAATTAAATGATTTGTTATTTCAGCTTGCTGTGATTATATTTACATAAAAGCTTCTTATATAGGTATCAAGTTAAAATTAATAAAAATTATCTGCTGTTGTATGTTTGGGAGGGGAAAGAAGGGGCCTGTAACTTGCTTTGCCTAATGGCCCCTAAAGGGCCGTGAAATGACGATCTAAACTATTGCCGATCTTATTCGGTCAAGGCAGAAAAAAAATGGCGCCTCCGCCTTTCTGTAAGATATACAATGGTTTCAGAATTAAAATGACGCAACGAGCATATACTTAAATAAATTGAATCTACTAAAATAGCACAAACAGAAATTGCGCTTGAAATTATTCAAACTGCAATAAGCCGTTCTTAAAATACACTGAAGGGCCATAAAAACTGGTACAGGCGTTCGAATGCAAATAACGGAGATATGCAACCCATCATCCTAACGCGATATGGTCGGCAACGCCTATATAAGACAACAGGTGTCTGACAAAGCTGTTGTATAGGTTCCTGCTGCTACAATGGTGGGTTATCAAGATTTAAGTAACTTTGAACGGGGCCTTATAGTCGGCGCGCGAGAGATGGGACACAGCATCTCCGAGGTAGCGGTGAAATTTGGATATTCGCATACAACCATTTCACGATTTTACCATGAATATCGGGTATCCGGTATAACATCAAATCTCCGACATCGGCGCGACCAGAAAAAGACCTTGAAAGAACGGGACCATCGATGACTGACGAGAAACCTTAAACGAGTTAGATGTGCAACACTTCCTCAAATTGCTGCAGATTTCAATGCTGGGGCATTAAGAAATATCAGCGTGCGAACTGTTGAACGGACCATCATTGATATGGGCTTTCGGAACCGATGTCCCACTCCCGTACCGTTGTTGACTGCACGGCACACAGCTTTACGCCTCGCCTGGGCCGCCAACGCCGTCATTGAACTGTTGATGACTGGAAACAAGTTTCCTGGTCTGATGAGTCTCGTTTCTGATTGTATCGGGTGGATGGACATGTACTGGTATGGAGACAACCTCATGAATCCATGGACCCAACATGTCAACAGGGAACTGTTTAATCTGGTAGAGCCTCTGTGGTGGTATGCAGCGTTTGCAGTGGGCTTGATATGGGACCTCTGATACGTCTAGAGACAACTCTGACAGGGACAGGTGTGTAAGCAACCTGTCCTATCACCTACACCCATTTATGTCCGTTGTGCATTCCGACGAATTTGGACAATTCCAGCAGGACATCGCGACAGAGTCGCTACCAAGTGGCTCCAGGAACACTCTTCTGACTTCAGACACGTCCATTGTCCGCCTAAATCCCCAGAAATGAACATTATTGAACCAGGTTGTATTATAAGGGTTGCCTTGCAAAGTGCTGTTCAGAAGAGATCTCCACCACCTGGCACTCCTATACGTCTGCGGACTGCCCTGCAGGATTCGTGGTGTGAAAAACCTCCAGGATACCTTCAGACATTAGTCGATAAACATGCCACCTCGTGTTGCATCAGTTCTGTGTGGTCGTGTTGGCCCTAAACGATATTAGACAGGTGTACCAGTTTTTCTGGCTTTTCAGTGTATATGAATTCGCGACGGCTACGAAGCAGCTGGCTCTGCTAAAAAGAATGGAAAACGAAACCAGAAGAAAGCTTTAAGCAACCGCATTATCTTTTCATCAAGCAAAAAATCTTAACTGAGGTGGTGTAAAATGTTTAAAAATAGTTGTCAGTTTTCTTAACTTGGTGAAGTTTATAGGCTGGTATATTGTCTGTAAATTCCGTCTTGCATGATGTAAAAACGTTTCATGGGGAAGAGGGTTGGATCTAAACTGCCAAGTGTGGCAGGTGGTTACTTCTTGACTAGTGCAGTGGCGAATCCAGGATTTTGGTCGGGGGCTGGGATCATAAATATTTGTATCGCCGTGACCTCATGGCTTATGTAAGTCAAAACACTTTAACTTTACTCAACGAATAATATCACAAATAAGAATCACAAAGGATTCAACAATAATCGATAATATAATAAAAAAAACATTGAAATATCTAGTCAAAACGCAGTTTTTGACCGCGTTAACTCGGGAGGACGCGCGAGGGTCATTTTATGACCTCAAGCCCTCGGTAAATTCCGATTCCTAGAAAAATAGACACCTGTTCATTTCTGTCTTATCAGTAGCTGAGTTAGCCACCCCTCTGCCTTTTCTGAGTATTTAGAAAGTATTTCCGGAATTTTTTGTCTCCTAATACACGTTTTGTCAGTTAGTGGGGTTATGGAATGACCCCGCGTGTCCTTCCGTTTGTTCCACAGAACATTTATTTCACGCGGCTGATAACACCAGTTCGTTGCTGTCCTTTCCGAATCGAATTATTTACCTGCTGCTCACAATTCCGCCTCCATATGAAAAAGAAATGGAGCGTTTACATAAATTTCTTGCTGAAGTTGAAACTGATGATGATTCGGACTTTGACAATGGACCTGAGGATGGTTTAGAAGAGAATTTTTCAGAACATGAAAGTTTCTGCGAAGCGGAATCGGAAGAGGACGAAGATTCCGAACATGAAGAAGCAAATAACTCGGAATGGTTTTCATCAAAAGACGGTGTACAGTGGAAGAGAACAATATTTAGGTAGAATATTCGTACTCGTTGTCATAATATTGTGTCGCGCTTACCTGGGCCAGCGAAAGATGCGGCAACCCCTGCGAAGAGTTGGGAGTTATTCATCCACGATAACACGATACGGTTAATTGTAGAGTTCACAAATATATTTATCGAGGAATCTGCACCACACTTTTCCCGATGCGCGAAAAAAGGACCCTGTAGAAATCTGTGCTTTATAAGTGGTTAATAATGGAGTAGATTTGATTCGTGTATTCTTAATGTCTAAAAGTCAAAAGCGTTATTTTTCCGACTAAAAATATAATGTTTTTAACAGTGCAGGGTTGACTTTCAGTTTGGGGTCATTCTATGACCCCCGAGCGTCTCAACGTTCTCTAAGGAGGCGCGCGTTCTCTCGGGTTAACGCTATAAGTACGAGTGGAGTGACGACTACAAAAACAGGAAAATTTTCGGGCCTGTCAAGCCAGAAAGCAATGTTGCCACGTTGCTTTTTTCTTTTTAAAAAAAGAGATTGGTACTTACGTATTAACTCCACCGAAGCTACAGATTTGGCGGTTTTTAAGGGCCGCCAAATTTGGCGGTTTTTGAACTTACGTATTAACGCCAATTTGGCGGTTTTAAGTGACGCCAACGCCACCGCAGCTACATATTTGGCGGTTTTTGTACTTACGTATTAACTCCAATTTGGCGGTTTTCAAGTGCCGCCAATTTGGCGGTTTTTGTAAACAAGATTGCTCTTTATTGGCGCATTACCGCCAATCTGTAACCTCGGTGGCGTTAATACGTAAGTACCAAGAGATTAAGAACAAACACGTGTAATGATTTGAAAAAGAAACGAGAATTGTGGTTTTGCTCTGGGTGAGGCTGTGGCCCCATAGCAGCCCCCTGGATTCTCCACTGGGCTAGCAGGTGCTCGTCAAGAAATGGCTTTCAAAATTTTAATTAGATTTTTAATGAAAAATTAATCGAAATGTTAACGTTTTCCCTAAAGCACTTGGAGCGTAGAGTTGCATAAAAATGATTTCCACACCCCTTTTAAATGCAAAAAAGTATCTTTTGAGTGATACAAATTTTAGTTACATACATTTTTTGTTTATTTTAATAAATATTTAAAAAGTATTTTACAACGATACCTTTTATTGTCTTAATTACTGCATTTTTACATACGCGCATTGAGACACTATTCCATACATTTTTTTTACAATGCATCTAATACGTTATCGTTGCCATATAAGCAAGAGTAAATTTTTAGAAATGATATATAGGCAGGCGAATCAAGCTAAAACATTATCATGTTACGATGTTCCGGAATAGAGTTTGAATCTTCTTTAAATTTTTACACGCTTTTTTTTTAAATCAATTTGTCTCTTGTTCGTAAAGATGGAATTTTTTGATCGATTTTTTATTCACTTTTCACGTGCAAGAAGTTTAAAATTTTGCACACTTTTGTGTTCTGGATGGTAATAAACTACGTTATTAGTTTCAAAACTTAATTATCAGTTTATAAATTAATTTATTTCAATTTTTATTCCATACCCGTGGAGCAACTAGGTAATTTGAGAAAAAAAATAATTCCCAAGGTCTACATGAGAATGAGGACAAATTAAAACAAAAGTAAAAAAAATTTAAAAACCTAATTTTTAGTACTTTATTAAAAGTGAGTTTCTTATAAACTGTTTTTATTAAATTTATTTTAAGTCGGGCAGAACTTGTACTGCTAGAAATTCTTTACGCCATGAACTTTATAACCAACATGCTTGTATTCCATTCATCGCCACGTCTTTTATATCGTTCAAATTACGTGGCATTAATAAGTTTTGGTTTTTTTGACTCCCCTCCTCCCTTGTCAGCAAAAAAAATAAGCAACAAACCCCTCTTATAATTATTGCTAAACTGCAACCTCCCTCTTTCTTTTTTTTTTTACAAAAAATGTATAACAGTAATAATCTAATTTTAAAAAAATTTAGGATCTTAATTCAAATAAAAACTCTTAACTCGGCTTTGAAATGAAAAAAAAATGTAAGTTTAATTTCCTTACAATTTCAAGTTTGCTTTCATAAAAACTCTACGAATTTTGCTAAATTTAACTTTTTTTTCAAATTATTTTTTCAAATTAAATTATTTGTGCAGTTAAGGGTGATTTTCTGAAATAAAGTGATTTTAATGTCTTACAAGCTTCACTCATACTCCCCTCCCCTGACAAAAATTTTTTTAATCGCCAATAAATTTCTAATTTACTTTTTTAACTAATCATTGACCATTTCCCTGTTATCTACACAGGGTTCAAAAACTGAGCTCACTTAATTCTGTGCCTGTGTCTGTCAGACTTGACTACCAGGGTGTTCAGGCGTCCCCTTACTGCTGGAATTTCGCTTAAAGGAACTACCTGATTGAACACAGAAAAGCTAGTTTAAAAAATTTAAGACATAAATGGCCAGGCCCAATCTAAACTTATTCAGGCTTTAAAATCAGTAACAGCATTTGCGACCGGCTGATCTTATAGGGCTGGCGTTATTTTCAGTTTGTTGTTTTGTTCTGTTTATGGTGTTGCTTACTTGGAGTAAGGGTCAGGAATCTATGGTTTGTACTGACTGTTTTGTCGTTTGATGGTTTTGTAGGATTTTTCCTGCCGGGTCTCCCTTTAGGGGTTTTACACTGCGGGTAGGCTTGACCGCACGGCACCAAATAAATAAAATGTTTGATCCTGTATCAGGGTGCCAAGTTTTAGCTGTTGGGGGGGGGGGGAGGGCTCCAGACTTCCCACTGAACTTTGCGGCAATTTCGTTTTGCGTGAAGTGTGGATATTGTCATGCAGGAGGATGACACCATCATCACATGCCAGGGCATTGCGTCAGATGGTCACGATGGCCCAGTGACTATTTCCTTTTCCGAAATTGAAGGAACACTTATCTGGGGATCAACAATGTAACTCAACGGCAGGGGATGTATCCCCAAGTCGGGTTCAATAAGTTGGTCCTGCGTTCAGATAAATGCCTAAAAAGATTTGGTGGATTGGTGAAAAGTAATCGGCAAGTGTGCCTTTTAATTCCCTATTGTATTTTCTGTCTAATGTCAATAAATAATTTTATTACCATAGTAAGCTTTTTCTGGGATCCACTGTACAAACCGACAGATAGCCAACCTGTTGCGATTGATAAGAGTCACCTAATGTGAAACTGCCTGCGCCTCCTTACTCTGCTAATTTACCTTATCTCCCGAACATTATTTAGGTATCTTTCACCATTATCACAATGACCAGCATTAGATTTAATTTTATGGCCACTTATTGCACATAATACTAAGAGAAACTTTAAGCCATGTCTTTGGTTTAGAAAGATAAGAAGTAAAAACGCATATTAAAAGAAACTTTTTTAAGCCATACCTTTGGTTTAAAGATAAGAAGTAAAAACGCATATTAAAAGAAATCCAAGGCTGACTTTGGTTTAGAAAGATAAGAAGTAAAAAAACGCATATTAAAAGACCCTTAAGCCATGATCTTGGTTTAGAAAGATAAGAAGTAAAAACACATATTGTTGAAACTTTAAGCCGTGACTGAATTTAGAAAGATAAGAAGTAAAAACACATATTAAAAAAAAAACTTTAAGCCACACTTTGGTTTAGAAAAAAAGATAAGAAGTAAAAAAACATATATTAAAAGAAACTTAAGCCATGACTTTATTTAGAAAAGATAAGATGTAAAAAAGCATTATTATTAAAAGAAACTTTTGGGGTCATGACTTCGGTTTAGAAAGATAAGAAACTAAAAAACAATCCCCATTTACTCCATCAATCAGTTTATATCCTGAATCATATATCGACTGTCTCTCCTTGTGGAATTACAAAAACCTTTTGCGGGGCTTAAGTGCCGACGTCATAACCAATGAAAAGCTTTCTGCATACATGTCGAATCTGACATAACTAAAAAAGAAAAAACAATTTTCATGAACGCATAGATCCAATTTTCCAACAAGGTCCGATGATATTCAGATTCTTCAATATCGTGCCATCCAGTGACCAGCATTAATTTTATCATATCCAAAAAAGCATTAAGCATTCTTACCATTTTGCAATGACCACTAGGCGGAGTATAAGAGATTTGGTTCTCAGCCGTTAAAGTATCCCTTTCAACTTATCATAACTCACCAGCACGTTTGTTGAGAATTGTCCATCAGTAGTAGTAGTTTCATTACTGTTTAAGAAATTTTATGTGCATCAGTGCATTTCTAAATAATAACAGAATACAGAGAAAGGGAACTGGTGCCTCCAATTACATCTCTTTAGCTTTTCTTGATAAAAGTGCCTGTCTGATGTGGCACGAGCTTCTATAAAGTAAGGATCCTGTAATTTTCTGCTTTTCTAACAGCCCTGCGCACTGGGTGTTCAAAGGCTGCCATCTACACTTCAGTTTGCAAAGAAGGCTCTGAGTTTCTCTTCACCGTTAAGAGACTGGTTGTTGGCAAAGTGAACCCAGCCGCCTGCATTCCTTGTTCATTTAATACATCCAGCAGCCTGTACTGCTGAGGAACTATCCGTCAGTGGTAGTCAATACCTTTTAACGAATAATAGCGCACCAGTCAATTTATTATGAAATATTATATGAATACAGAGGCATTTCCTTCCACTGGAGTGCGCTGCTCTTCTCAATTTTCGCTAAAGTGCTACTTGAAAGTGAAGTTAGCAAGAGCCTAATAAATGATTTGCTGGGTTCCGCACAGTTTTCTCTAGCAATCTGGCCGTACTGGGTGATCAAGATTCGAGCTTGCAGTGGCAAAGTCGTTGGCTGTGAGTGTCCCCTTCCACCGTCGGGTGAGACTGGTTGTTGGTAAAAAAGGGAAATTCAGCCGCCTGCATTCCTGTTCATTTATCACATCTCAGCAGCCTTGTATCGCTGAGAACCATCCGTCGCGGCAGCTCGTCAAATTCTTTTAACGAATACTTTCAGGGCGCACCAGTCAATTTATTATGAAATATTACATATGAATACAGAGAGAAGAGCTTCCTCCACTGGAGTGCATGCCGTTTCTTCTCACAATTTTCGTTAAAGTGCTACTTGAAAGTAGTTAGCAAGATCAATAAAATGATTGCCGTTCCCAATAGCTTTCCTCTAGCAATCTTGGCTACACTGGTGTGATCAAGACTGAGCTTCTGCGGTGGCAAAGTCGTTGGCTGTGAGTGTCCCTTCCCACCGTCAGTGAGACTCCCGGTTGTTGGCAAAGTGCAAATCAGCCGCCTGCATTCCTTGTTCATTTATCAGCATCTCAGCAGCCTGTATCGCTGAGGAACCATCCGTCAGGTGGCAGGCTCTGTCACCTTTAACGAATAATAGGCGCACCAGTCAATTTATTATGAAATATTACATATGAACATGAGAGAAGAGCTCTTCCACTGGAGTGCATGCTGCTCTTCCTCACACCTTTCGTTAAAGTGCTACTTGGAAAAAGTGAAGAAGTAAGCATTTCAATAAAATGAGATAGATTGCCGTCTTCTACAGCTTTCTCTAGCAATCTTGGCCACACTGGGTGACTTCAAGATTCGAGCTTGCAGGCAAAGTCGTTGGCTGTGAGTGTCCCTTCCACCGTCGGGTGAGACTGGCTTGCTTGGCAAAAGTGAAACTAGCCGCCCATTCCCTTGTTCATTTATCACATCCTCAGCAGCCTGTATCGCTGAGAGAACTATCCGTCAGTGGCAGTTTCCCCGTCACCTTTAACGAATAATAGGCGCAATTCAGTCAATTTCAGATTATGAAATATTACATATGAATACAGAGAAGAGCCTCCTCCACTGGAGTGCATGCCGCTCCTTCACAATTTAAAGTGCTACTTGAAAAGTAGTTAGCAAGAGCTTCCAATAAAATGATCGCTGTTCCCACAGCTTTTCCTCTAGCAACTTGGCCACACTGGTGTCAAGATCTGAGCTTGCAGTGGCAGTCGTTGGCCAGTGAGTGTCCCCTTCCACCGTCGGGTGAGACTGGCTGTTGGCAAAGTGAAATCCAGCCGCCTGCATTCCTTTGGTTCATTTTATCACATCTCAGCCTGTGTAATGCTGAGAAACTTATCCGTCAGTGGTAGTTTCACCTTAACGAATAATAGGCACCAGTCAATTTATTATGAAATATTACATATGAATACAGAGAGAAGAGCTTCCTTCCACTGGAGGCCGTGTTTCTCTCACAATTTGCTAAAGTGCTACTTGAAAGTAGTTAGCAAGAGCTTCAATAAATGAGATTGTTGCCCCACAGCTTTCCTCTCTAGCAATCTTGGCCACACTGGTGTGATCAAGATCTGAGCTTGCAGTGGCAAAAGTCGTTGGTTGTGAGGTCCCCTTCCCAACGTCGGGTGAGACTGGTTGTTGGCAAAAGTGAAATTCAGCCGCCTGTATCTCCTGTTCATTTATCAAGCATCTCAGCAGCCTGTATCGCTGAGAACTATCCGTCAGTGGTACTCTGTCACCTTTAACGAATAATAGGCACCAGTCAATTTATTATGAAATATTTACATATGAATACAGAGAGGAAGAGCTTCCTTCCACTGGAGTGCATGCCGCTCTTCTCACACTCGTTAAAGTGCTACTTGAAAGTAGTTAGCAAGAGCTTCCATTGTGTCAGATTTCTGCTGTTCCCAATAGCTCTAGCAATCTTGGCCACACTCTGGGTGTGATCAAGATTCGAGCTTGCGGTGGCAAAGTCGTTGGTCGTGAGTGCTCTCCACCGTCGGTGAGACTGGTTGTTGGCAAAAGTGAAATTCAGCCGGCCCAGACCTTGTTCATTTATCACATCCTGGCAGCCTGTATCGCTGAGAACTATCCGTCAGTGGCAGTTTCTGCCACCTTAACGAATAATAGGCGCACCAGTCAATTTATTATGAAATATTACATATGAATGTTAGGAGAGAAGAGCTTCCTCCACTGGAGTGCATGCCGTTTCTTCTCACAATTTTCTTGCCAAAGTGCTACTTGAAAGTAGTTAGCAAGTATTTAATAAATGAGATCGCTGCACCCCACAGCTTTCTCCATAACTGGCCACACTGGGTGTGATCAAGATCTCGAGCTTGCAGTGGCAAAGTCGTTGGAGCTGTGAGTGTCCCTTCCACTGTCAGAGACTGGTTGTTGTTGGCAAAAGTGGAAATTCAGCCGCCTGCATTCCTTGTCTTATTTATCACGATCTCAGCAGCCTGCATCGCTGAGAACTTATCCACAGTGGCAGTTTCTGGGCTCACCTTTTAACGAATAATAGGCGCACCAGTCAATTCTGTTATGAAATATTACATAGAATACAGAGAAGAGCCTTCCACTGGAGTGTACGCCGTTTCTTCCTCACTTTTCGTTTAAAGTGCTTACTGGAAAAGTAGAAGTTAGCAAGAGCTTCAATTAAAATGAGATCGCTGTTCCCCATTGAAGCCTTCCTAGAAGCAATCTTGGCCAAGCACTGGGTGCGGATCAAGATCTGAGCTTGCAGCGGCAAAGTCGTTAATGTGAGTGTCCCTTCCACCGTCGGGTGAGACTGCTGCTATAAAAGTGAAATCCAGCCGCCTGTATTCCTTGTTCATTTATCACATCCAGCAGCCCATCGCTGAGAACTATCCGTCAGTGGCAGTTTCGTCACTAACGAATAATAGGCGCACCAATAATTTATTATGAAATATTACATATGAATACAGAGAGAAGAGCTTCCTCCACTGAGTGCAGCGCCAAATTTCTTCCTCTCACAATTCTCGTTAAAGTGCTACTTGAAAGTAGTTAAAGCAAGAGTTTCAATAAATGAGACTGCTGCCCTGCTTTCCTCTAGCAATCTGGCCACACTGGGTGATCAAGATCTGAGCCGGTGCGGCAAAGTCGTTGGCTGTGAGTGTCCCTTCCACCGTCGGGTGAGTCTGGTTGTTTGCAAAAAGCGAAATAGAGCCGCTTGCATTCCTTGTCCATTCACTCATCTCTCAGCAGCGTATTATATCTGGAGAGCTATCCATCAGTGGCAGTTTCTAATAGTCCTTTAACTAATTTATGTAACTGTCAATTTCTTAGTCAGTAAAGCATGTTTATGAGGGAGAGCTCTTTCATTTATTGACGGAACAATGACTTGCCTTAATTTTCGATAACAAGCCCCTAAATTAAAATGGAGATCACCTTTCTCCAGCAGTATTGCTCTGCACTGGGACATTCATTCGTTTTTTTATTAATATTTCGAAAATGGGTCCAATATTTATGACGGCCCTGTATTTCTACTGTATACCTCTAACAGTCTTAATACAGGCTTTGAAATGACCGCCCTGTATTTCTACTGTATACCTCTAACAGTCTTATTCTCTTCAATGGGTTTGAGTATAAACCCAGCTAGACCTCCTGTATTTCTCTACTGTATAGCTCTAACAGTCTTACTCTCTCACTGGGTTTGAGATAATCCTAGCTAACTAGGTATATGTTTAATATACCTAGTTTGTGTTCCAGACGATGTTTCTTGTGTTCTTTTCTTTTACAAGGTAAACTCAAATGGTCTGACTGATTGTAATTGATATACTGAGCGCTATAAATTCCCCTGCTGGTGCCTGCTAGATCTTGAGGAACCAGGCCTCTTTCCCACGTGTGTCTAGATTGAATTATACAATAGTTTCTTTATATTAATTCTTTACAAGACTTTGACAGGATCTCTGGGTGAAATTCAGCATTTTACTCATATGTCTCCTCACTGTTTTACATCGAATTCTTTTCAACTTCTTTCAAATAAATGATCTGTAAAAAAATTCTTTTTTTCTTTCTTAGGCTTCTTATCATACATATTAAGATTTTTATACGTTGTTCTAGTGTTTGTTTGTGTTTTACTTTTTTTGTCCTTGCCTTTTAATGGTGGATTTTGATTTAGTGTTCTAAATTTTTTTAAATAATTGTGTGGATTTTTTTATAATTTTAATGTGATTTGGTGTGCAACATGGACTTTGAGCCCAGTGTGTTTAGTGCTTTTGTTTATGTGTTTTCATCTTAAAACATTTCTTATGTGGCTTGCTACTTTTATAATTAATGTGGTTTGAACTTGTAACTGTTGTTTGTCTGCAGTTACTTTTTTCTTGTGTTTTCATTCAATTTGTGGTTTGTGTTTTCTGGTGTGGCTGCTTTTTGATCATGTACTCGTAAATGTGAGCTGTCTCTGTACTGTGCTATCTTGAATAAATAAATAAACACTTAAGCATCCTGTATTTCTACCTTCTAGAAAAGATGCGTCTTGAGTAAAACACTAAGCATCCATTCTTACATGGTGAGAAAAGACTTGACCTGAGGAACACTTACATCCATTCTACAGCAGAAAGATGCTGGACCTGAGTGAACTCTTAAGCATCCATTCTTACAGCAGAAAAGATGCGGACTTGAGTATCCCTGTTATCCATTCTACAGCATACAGAAAAGATGCTGGACATGATAAACACTTGAACATCCATTCTGCAAAAGAAAAGATGCTGGTCTGAGTAATACTAAGCATCCATCTTTACAGAAAGCAGAAAAGATGCGCGGACTTGAGTAAACTCTAAGCATCCATTCTACAGCAGAAAAGGAGGGACTTGAGAACTCCTTGGGCGCATCCATTTTACAGCAGAAAAGATGCGGGCCTTGAGAACATCTGAGCATCCAGCCCTACAGCAGAAAAGATGCCGGACCCTTGAGTGTTCACTAAGCATCCATTCTGTTGTTAGTGAAAGATGTACTGAGTAAACACTTGAGCATCCATTCTTACAGCAGAAAAGATGCTGGACCTGAGTAAACACTTAAGCATCCATTCTTACAGCAGAAAATATACGGGCCTTGAGTATCATTTTTCGCCGTTATGCGAGCTTTCCCGTTCGCAACAGCAAAATTCATTACTTCTAAACGAATTTTCTGCTCGCCAGTTTATTTATTAAATAATGTTACAAAAGAATATTGAAGGAAGAGCCTCTTTAACAGGGACACGTACAAAAACTTTCAGTTTGTTCGGTGTTGCTTAAACAGAGAAAACGCATGCCTCCAAAATTTTGCTAGTAATTTACGAACAAGACTTAACACCTTTCTCGTTAGAAAAGAATTGTCGTGAATGTCTTCAACGGCTGGGCCTCCAAACCTGATGCCGGCCACATATAGGCATTCTGTACTGAGCAGATCACCCCTACTTGTAAACTCTGAGGGCTCTACTGGGACAAGCGGAATCTTGACGTCACTCTTTGCACATCGCATCAACAGTGAGACACACACGTATCTTATGGTTCCAAAACTCTAAATACTAATTTTGTCTTCTCGTCTACGAAGCATATAAAGAGAGCATGTAATCGTCAAAAAATTGAACTCGAGATTTTGACGGATCTCCCATGTTTGACCTCCTGAGTCAGAAAAAAACACAATTTGGAATTATGTCTGTTCACAACACGATAAATTTGTTCGGGATGAAATTTGGTATGTGGTCTTATAATAATTTGTGGTTTTGACAAATTTTGACAAACGTCAACGGAAGTCTGTCTGTCTGTATGTCCGAAGTCATGCGAACACTATAACTCAAAAAATTTGAATAGCTAGATGGATAAAATTTTGGTACACGGCTTTTTTTCGTCATGAATGGTGTGGTCCGTATAAAATTTTGAGCCAAATCCGTCGACGGGTTGACTGTCTGTCATCTCGTATAATCGCATACTTGTTAAGCATTCGTTTCAAAACTGATCTCCATGCGCATGCAGGCATACTTAGCAATCTCTAGCGGAGGATTACGTCACTTTGTCCTGAGACGGAGTTTGTGATGATACGTTTTATCTCCTGTTTTGTTTTCGCTCGCTCGTATAATAGCGGATCTTGCTGGAGTGTGATGGAAAAAAATAAATATTCAAGTTTTAATACATAGGCATCTCTTTAATATGATTCTTCACTAACATTTTACAATCACTATATAATCTGCAAATGAAAACCTTCTGATATTCGTTGTATTCAAAAAATGTTGTTCCCTCAAAAGGGGAATCTTTTCTTTCCTTTGATTTAATGTCGTTAGATTTGCTTCATTATTTCTTCATTCAGATTCCGAAACATTAAAATTCATATTTTAATAAACTATGATAACTCTAAGTATTGAAATAATACATGATATAGGATTACTAATTACAACATACATCATCTAAAAAAAGATAACGATTTGAAATAATTATTATTACTTACCAGCACACAAGCCTTGTTCCAGATGGTTTAGAACAGCGGTTCCCTAAACTTTTTTGTAGTGCGGGACCACCTTCTGCGTAAAAAAATATTTCAGGTCCTCTAAGTATACAAGAAAAGTACAAACACATATAATACATTTATATATTATATGTACGTATATGACAGCAATTAGTAAAACTTACTGTAAAAGGATTAAAAATTGTATTGTTTTAAAGCAAAAAAACATATAACGACTTTGAAGCCTATCTGACTTCTGACTCTTGATTGCTTTCCGAGGCCCACAAGTGGGCTTCCTGTCCCAAAGGCTGGGGAACCGCTGTCTAGAAGATTGAAGATTCCATTTTGTGTCCAATGTTCTTCCATGCTTTTCTATCCATGAATACACCCGAAACACTTTATACGTTTGAAAGATGGTTTTATCTTCAATGATTTCAAATAACTTCTGTTTACAAAGAAGGGGAAGATTGGAATTCTTGAATAGCCATGGCATATTACGTAAAAGAACATTTTGCTAGAACATCAGTCAAAGCGTGGTCAGAGGTAAACAAACAAGCAAAGCATAGTACGTCATCAGATTCTCTTGTCCAATCAGAGCCCCCCCCCAAAATTACAATGGTGCTCTTCTCGAGTATTAGTGCCTATATGCGTCCTGGCCGTATATTTACAAACCCTACCCTGATAGAACTGAGGCAGGAAATCGGACAATATACTATTCCGTTTCGCTGAGAGCCGATGACGTCGTTCTTTGCTCCTCAAATGGGAAATTATAACAAAAAACAAGCGATTGAATGTGGACTTTGAATTAGTTTAGGCTCTGCTGCTTGACTACGAATTTTAATTCTACGACACGCACCTACGTAAAGCAATTTTATTTAGTCTAGCAATTATACTTTTTTTCCTGTTTTATTATTGGCCTTAATAATAATAATTAATAATTTTACTGTTATTTGGCATTAATTATAATTAGATTAGTTGACTTGAAACATCAAAATGAACTATTTCACTGAGGAATGACGTCAAAAAAAACCCAAACAACATTAACCTGTTAGTTAATATCCTTCAAACAAAGTTGTTATCATTAGACTTTCATTAAGGTATAATTTCTTACAGTGTGGATGTTTTATTTTTATGATATTTTAAAAAAAATAATTTCATTTCTAAAAAAATATTACAACCCACGGAAGAATGTTTTCTGTGCCTTAAACTGTGGGAAAACGGAGTAGGACGACTCTTGTTTTGTTATGATTGCTGTACGCTACGTGCGAGAGCTGAAAACGACGTCACTGCCCCTCGTAGCCAATGATATTGGCTACGATTTCCAGCCTCAGTTCTATCAGGGTAGGGTTTGTAAATATGCGTCCCGGCCCCAGGACAAAGTACAGGCATGCGAGGCCCCACAACCACCGGGCGAGCTCCCCCCTCCATCATTTTTAAGAGCAAATGCCTGCAAATGAACAACAACCATGCGACAATGGCTGCTAATTTTTGACATGGCAATTAGGGTAGCAGGTGACACGTCGCGATTTGAAATATGGCATTTCCACCACCCTCCCCGGGAATTATGACTGTGGTGAATAATTAATCAATAGACCCAACTTTTTCTTCTGATTGCCCGAATAAGGGACCTCCCTCTACCACCCCTACTGTAATTTAGATTAATATACAGGGTGTCCGAGAGTCATTGGACACATTACAAAATTGTATAAAATAAAAATTGGAAGATATAGAAACAAAACATCCTTACTAACTTATTATAGAACTGCAAAAGATAATAAACATCGATGTGAGATCCCTTGGTTGCGTGTTGTATGTTCACGCGATACTCGATTTATGCCTCTGTTTGCAAGCATCTGAGGAGCAATGCACTGAATAGCAGCTGTGATACAGTTATTCAGTTTCTGCATATTACATCTGATGCATACAATCTTTCACAAGATCTCTCATGAAAAATCCAAGGGACCTAAATCTGGAGTTCGGATATCACGAAAACTGAATGAAGTTTTCTCATACAATACACATCAGGCCACACCTAGCTCCATCTTATCGTATTCTGGAAATAAAAAATGCAGTGAAACACAACTTTAGTAGCCGTGTTAGTAATACGAGACATCGAGACAACGCTATTGTTCCAATTTTTTTTGCATATTTTTGTAATGTATCCAATAATTCTGGGAAACCTTATAATGAAAATGTGTGAGTTTTATACTCAGAGAAAATAGCTGTAATAATATTGTTCAGCTCTTACAGGACTCCATGACATAGAAATATACTTCCAATCGGAAAAATTCTCTAAATGAAATAAAGAATTATATTGCATGCTGTTTGAGGCAATAGATGTACTGTTGAAAACATAACGAAGTCTGAATTTTTATGCAATACTCCGGCCATATTTAGTAAAATATTTTTGACACGCTCGCATTTTAAGCAAAAAAGAGTTCCACTCTTTTGCGACTAAACCTGGCTGAGGCATGAAACTTTGAATTGCATTACTTTTTGGCCAATCAACGGCCGCCACTTATTCGAGTCGTTCGCTGATTATAGGGTCTTCCTCGACCGATTGAAATGATCTAAAATCTACAAAATTAGTGATATTCAAAGTTTCATAACTTAAGTCGCAGAAGAGTGGGTTTTTTAAAATGTTAGTGTGCCAAGAATATTTTACTAAATATGGCTATAGGACCGTATGCTGCATAAAATTTAGACTTCGTAGCATTTACAGTAGCACATTTATTGCTTTAAACGACATAAAATATGATCGTTTACATCATTTAAAGCATTTTTCCAATGAAGAATATTTTTCCTATCTCTAAAGGTTTAGAAATTACCTATTGGGCACAATTAGAATGACATCTTGTATAACCACTGTAAGGATTCGAATCATTTTAAAGGCTGTGCTACCAAGGTTCAATAATTCTGAACATTTTGTTTATAAATGGTTTTTGCGGTTGTCTGGTCTTCGAATGGCAACACGTTGTACTTCCTTTCTATTTAAGATTCTTTTTGTAGTAAAATTTCAGAAGATGCATTGATGGCGTTGGTGATCGTTCTGTCTCAGCAGTTCTTATTTAGCTTATACGTTCTGATGGTTAACGAGGTCCTTTTAGAGTAAGAGGAACCGTAACTTGGGGTTTGAGAAAACTGACCACTACGGACCAAAATTAAACGGTCCGTTCAAATATAGCCCTCATGTAGTTTCAAAACCGAACTAAAACATGATCGTTTACATCATTTAAAGCATTTTTCCAACGCGAAGTTTATGCCTATCTCTGAAGGTTTAGAAATTAGCTATTGGGCACAATTAGAATGGACATCCTGGAAATTAACTATTGGGCACAATTCGAATGGACATCCTGGAAATTAGCTATTGGGATAATTAGAATGGACATCCTGGAAATTAGCTATTGGGCACAATTAGAATGGGCATCCTAGAAATTAGCTATTGGACACAATTAGAATGGATTATCCTAGAAATTACTATTGGGCACAATTCGAATGACATCCTGAAATTAGCTATTAAGCACAATTAGAATGGACATCCTAGAAATTGAAGACAAGCAATAAATTAGAATGGGCATCCCAGAAATTAGCTTATTGGACACAATTAGAATGGACATCCTGAAATGGCTAACTATTGGGCACAATTCGAATGACATCCTGGAAATTCCTTAGCTTATATTGGGGCACAATTAGAATGGACATCCTAGAAATTAGCCATTGGGCACAATTGAATGGGCATCCTAGAAATTACTTATTGGACACAATTAGAATGGACATCCTGAAATTAACCATTAAGCACAATCTGAATGGACATCCTGGAAATTAGCCATTGGGACAATTAGAATGGACATCCTGGAAATTAGCTATTGGGCACAATTAGAATGGGCATCCTAGAAATTAGCTATTGGACACAATTAGAATGGACATCCTAGAAATTAGCTAATAAGCACAATTAGAAATGGACATCCTAGAAATTAGCTATTTTGCACAATTAGAAATGATGATCCTAGAAATTAGCCATTGGACGCAATTAGAATGGACATCCTAGAAATTAGCTATCACACAATTGTGAATTTTACTATCCCAGAAATTAGCTTATCGGGCACAATTTAGAATGGACATCCCAGAAATTAGCTTGCCAACAATTAGAATGGACATCCTAGAAATTAGCTATCGAAGGTCATCACTAGAATGGACATCCTAGAAATTAGCTATTGGACAATTAGAATGGACATCCTAGAAATTAGCTATTGGGCACAATTAGAATGGACATCCTAGAAATTAGCTATTTTGCACAATTAGAATGGACATCCTAGAAATTAGCCACAAGCACAATTAAATGGACATCCTAGAAATTAGCTTACAAGTACAATTAGAATGGACATCCTAGAAATTAGCTATTTTGCACAATTAGAATGGACATCCTAGAAATTAGCTATTGGGCACAATTAGAATGGACATCCTAGAAATTAGCTATTGGACGCAATTGAATGGACATCCAGAAATTAGCCATCACACAATTAGAATGACATCCTGGAAATTAGCTATCGGGCACAATTAGAATGGACATCCTTAGAAAATTAGCTTATTGGGCACAATTGAATGGACATCCTAGAAATTAGCTATCGAGCACAATTAGAATGGACATCCTAGAAATTAGCTATTGGACACAATTAGAATGGACATCCTAGAAATTAGCTATCGAGCACAATTAGAATGGACATCCTAGAAATTAGCTATCGAGCACAATTAGAATGGACATCCTAGAAATTAGCTATTGAGCACAATTAGAATGGACATCCTAGAAATTAGCTATCGAGCACAATTATAAATGGACATCCTAGAAATTAGCTATTGGGCACAAATTAGAATGGGACATCCTAGAAATTAGCTATCGAGCACAATTAGAATGGACATCCTAGAAATTAGCTATCGAGCATAATTAGAATGGACATCCTAGAAAATAGCTATTGGGCACAATTAGAATGGACATCCTATATAACTGTGGGCCAAAATTAAACGGCTCGTCCCAATATAACCCTCGCGTGGCTTCAAAACCGAACTTTAATGCAACTGAACTAAACTAAATATTGACTCAACAACCACTGCATTCCATATTGCACACATGTAACAGCAATTCGTCACATTTTAAAATTATTATTATTATTATTGAATGTTTGGAATGGATAGTTTTCAAATAAAATATTTGGCCATTGGTTACTTAAGTTCTATCCACTTGTAGGCGACAATTACTTGTCTGTTGGCCTAATAATCGTAAGAAATTTCTCTGTGTAAAATGCTATTTAAAGGTAGCGTTTAATTGCTGCTTTGGATTGTCTCTGCTAAAATTGTTCAAATGCACTACCTACTTATTCTAAGTCTTTTTATTTAAGAACTAAATAAATTTATTTGATCTTACTGAAACTATTGTCTGCTTAATGAGTTAAATCAGGCTATTGTTTTCAAATCTAAGTAGAAAAATCTCATTAAATGTTTACCATTCGCTTATCATCATTTTTTTATTTAGAAAGAATACAAAATACGCCAAAGTGATAATTAGGTCACCATTAATAAAGGCAAAAAAAGGATCCAAATTTCTATTTGTCTGAAGCACCTGAAATGAATTTATCTAAACACAAATGTCCTTTCTCCTCAACTTAGTGCTGAAAGCAACTGATTTCTGTATAGTTTACTGCCAATAACGCCTGCTACTAAGTTGGGGAAAGTTATTGCAAATTACGATATACGCTAACCTTAAATACAACATAAAAAAAACCCGCACGACAAAATAAAAGATATCTGAGTATCACTAATGGTTCTGCCTACCCTTTAGGGAAGTAAACATCTTAGCCTTAAAAATGGAGGGTATTTTTTTGCTTTCTGTGTTTCTACATTTCCAGTTCCTTGCATTTCGCCGCGTTTGATTCTTTGTGCTAAAAAAAATTGTCTGATTGTTTTTTGACTTTATACTCCTTTTTCTTTCTTCTTTTTTCTCGCATTAATGCGAGCTATGCTGACAACTGAATTTGTTTTTAATTGTTTAAAAAAGGAAACATCGTTGTAATTTTACAATATGATGTAAGAGACCACCAACAATGACACAAAAGGAAACAGATGTTGAAAGAAGTGCGAAAGCTTATAGAAAAAATATGTTATTCATAATAGTATTAATTTGCGGGTGCATTTCTTGGTACAGCCGGAAGTATCGCTAATTTGTTTTGCGAATTAAAGAACCCAACTTTTATTTTCTCCTGATTCGTCTTTTCCTTTGAGTATCAACTACCTTTCACCTATCCCAAATCCATCCCTTCGGATCGAAGAAGTTTCGTTAACAGTGTTAAGCGCTTAGGTCAGTTTAAGAATCAAACGACTCGAATTAAATGAATAAAATTTGTAGAATTTATTTTGATTTCATTTAATTCCATTTTTATTATGGTATTACACTCCATCGTCCTAAATCCAGTGGCGGCTCTTCGCACAGGTGCCAGAGGTGGTCGTCACGTGCCTTAAGACCCAGAGGGACCTCAAACTCTATCTGATATACATCGCACTAAGCCCACATGGTGGGGCCTCAAAATCTATTCAATATACATCGCACTAAGCCGACATGGTGGGCCTCAAAATCTATTCACGTACATCGCACTAGGCCGAAATGGAGGCCTCTGCACTATCTGATATGCATCGCAATTAGACCGACAGGAGGAGAGGCCTCAAAATCTATCTGACATACATCGCACTAAGCTGACTTGAGGGCCTCAAAATCCATTCGATATGCATCGCACTAGATCCGATACAGAGAGGCCTCAAAATCTATTCGACATACATCGCACTAAGCTGACTTGAGGGCCTCAAAATCTATTCGATATACATCGCACGAAAATGGGATACGGAGAGGCTCTCAAAATCTATTCGATATACATCGCACTGAGCCCATATGGTGGGGCCACCTCAAAATCTATTCTATATGCATCGCACTGCCGACATGGAGGTGCCCCAAATTTCATCTGATATATCGCACTAAGCCCATGGATGGCCGTCGTACCTATCTGATATGCACCCGCAATTGCCGACATGGAGGTGCCTCAAATTTAATATCTGATATACACGCAATAAGCCGCCCCACATGGTGAGGCCCTCAAAATCTATCTGATATACATCGTACTGCCGACGTGGAGGGCCCCCCAAAATCCATCTGATATGCATCGCACTAGACCGACATAGAGAGGCCCCAAAATCCATTCCGGACATTACACCGCACTGGCCGATCTGGAGGGGCCCCTGCAACCCATCTCGATATGCATCGCACCAGACCAACATGAGAGGCCCCCCCAAATCCATTCGGACATACATCGCACTAAGCCGACTCTGAGGGGCCCCAAAATCTATTCGATACATCGCACTAGGCCGACATGTGGAGAGGCCTCAAAAATCCATATTCGATATACATCGCACTAAGCCCATATGGTGGGGCCAAAATCTATTCCATATGCATCGCACTAAGCCGACATGGAGGTGCCCCAAATTCTATTCCATGTACATCGCACCAAGTCGACATGGAGGTGCCCCAAATTCTATCTGATATACATCGCACTAAGCCCACAATGGTGAGGCCTCAAAATCTGTCTGATATACATCGTACTAAGCTGACGGGAGGGCCTGCAAAATCTATTCGATATGTCAGAATTGAGACCGACATGAGAGGCCCTCAAAATCTATCTGACATACATCGTAATTGGGTTGACTTGGAGGGCCTCAAAATCTATTCGATATACATCGCACTGGCCGGACTTGGGTGGGGCCCTTCAAAATCTATTCGATATACATCGCACTAGTCGACATGGAGGGCTCAAAATCTATTCGATATACATCGCACTGTGGGCCGACATGGAGGGGCTACCCCAAATCTATCTGATATACATCGCACCAGGGCCGACATGGAGGGGTCAAAATTCATTCGATATACATCGCACCAGGGCCGGATATGGAGGGAATCAAAATCTATTCGACATACATCGCACTGCCGACTCTGGAGGGGCCTCAAAATCCATCTGGATATACATCGCACTGCCGACTTTGAGGGGCCTCAAAATTCATTCGACACTACATCGCAATTGCCGACTTGAGGGGCTCTCAAAATCTATTCTGATATACACGTAATTAGGCCGGGCATGGAGGGGCCTCAAAATCTATTCGACATACATCGCACTAAGCCGACATGGAGGGGCCTCAAAATCTGGTCTGACATACATCGCACTGCTCGACTTGGAGGGCCTCCCAAAATCTATCTGACATACATCGCACTGCCGACTTGAGGGGCCTCAAAATCATTCTGATATATTAACGCACTAGGGCCGACATGGAGGGCCTCAAAATCTGACCCATATGCATCGCACTGGCCGACATGGAGGTGCCCCAAATCATTCGATATACATCGGACTAAGCCCATGGATGGCCGTCAAAATCTATCTGATATGCATCGCAATTGCCGACATGGAGGTGCCCCCACCCTATCTGATACATCGCACTGGCCCACATGGTGAGGCCTCAAAATCTATTCGATATACATCGCACTAGGCCGACATGGAGGGGCCTCAAAATCTATCTGGATATACATCGCACTAATCCGGCCATGGAGGGGCCTCAAAATCTATCTGATATACATCGCAATTAGGCCGACATGAGAGTTCCTCAAAATCTATTCGATATACATCGCACTAGGCCGACATGGAGAGGCTCAAAATCTGGTCTGATACAAGCAGTCACGCACTAGGCCGACATGGAGAGGCCTCAAATCTGGTCTCGATATACATCGCATCTGAAATGACATGGAGAGGCCTCAAAAAATTCATTCGATATACATCGCACACCTGCCGAAGGGAGGGGCTCTCAAAATTCATTCGATATACATCGCACTAGGGCCGACATGGAGAGGCTCCTGCAAATCTATTCGATATACACGCACTAGGCCGGACATGGAGGGGCCTCAAAATCTATATCTTGATATACATCGCACTGTGGGCCGACATGGAGGCCTCAAAATCTATTCGATATACATCGCACTAAGCCGACTTGAGGGGCCTCAAAATCTATTCGATATACATCGCACTAGCCGACATGGAGGGGCCTCTACAAAATCTATTCGATATACATCACCAGGCCGACATGGAGAGGCTCAAAATCTATTCGATATAATCGCACTAGGCCGGACATGGAGAGGCCTCAAAAATCTATTCGATATACACGTACCCAAGCCGACTTGAGGCTCCTGCACCTATTCGATATACATCGCACTAAAGCCGACATGGAGGGGCTCAAAAATCTATTCGGATATGCATCGCACCAGACCGGACATGGAGAGGCTTCAAAATCTATCTGACATACATCAGTAATCTGCCGACTTGAGGGCCTCAAAATCCATAATGATATACATCGCACTAGGCCGACATGGAGGGGCCTCAAAATCTATCTGACATACATCGCACTGCCGACGGAGGCCACAAATCTATCTGACATACATCAATTGGTTTGACATGGAGAGGCCTCAAAATCTATCTCGACATACATCGCACTGGCCGACTTGGAGGGGCCTCAAAATCTATTCGATGCACGCACTAGGCCGACATGGAGAGGCCTCAAAATTCATTCGACATACATCGCAATCTGCCGACTTGAGGGGCCTCAAAATCTATTCGATATACATCGCACTAAGCCGACATGGAGGGGCCTCAAAAAATTCATTCGATATGCATCGACTCAGACCGACATGGAGAGGCTCAAAATCCATTCGACATACATCGCACTAAGCCGACTTGAGGGGCCCCAAAATCTATTCGACATACATCGCACTAGGGCCGACATGGAGAGGCCTCAAAATTCATCTGATATACAACGTACTAAGCCGACGGAGGGGCCTCAAAAAATCTATTCGATATGCAACGCACTAGGCCGACATGGAGAGGCCCTCAAAATCTATTCTATATGTGCATCGCACTTAAGTCGACATGGAGGTGCCCCAACCTATCTGATATACATCGCACCAAGCCTCCACATGGATGGGTCAGTCAAAATCTATTCGATATGCATCGCAATCTAAGCCGACACGGAGGCCCCAAATTTGGCCTCGATATACATCGCACTGCTCTCCACATGGTGAGGCCTCAAAAATCTATTCAATATACATCGCACCAAGCCGACTTGAGGGGCCTCAAAATCTATTCGATATATTAATCGTACTAAGCCGACGTGGAGGGCCTCAAAATCTATCTGGATATGCATCGCAATTGTGACCGACATGGAGAGGCCTCAAAATCTATTCGACATACATCGCACTAAGCCGACTTGGAGGGGCCTGTACCCATTCGATATGCATCGCAATTGTGACCGACATGGAGAGTCTCAAAATCTATTCGATATACATCGCACTAGAGCCGACATGGAGAGGCCTCAAAATCTATTCGACATACATCGCACTAAGCCGACTTGGAGGGGCCTCAAAATCTATTCGATATGCATCGCACTAGACCGACATGGAGAGGCCTCAAATCTATCTGATATACATCGCACTAAGCCGACATGGAGGGCCTCAAAAATCTATCTCGGATATGCACGGTTCAGGACCGGACATGGAGAGGCCTTCAAAATCTATCTGACATACATCGCACTAGGCCGACATGGAGAGGCCTCGTACCCATTCGATATACATCGTACTAAGCCGACGTGGAGGGCCTCAAAACTACTGATATGCAGAATCGCACTAGGCCGACATGGAGAGGCCTCAAAATCTATCTGATATAAGACCGTAATTGCCGACGGAGGGCTCAAAATCTATTCGATATGCACGTACTAGCCGACATGGAGAGGCCTCAAAATCTATTCTATATGCATCGCACTAAGCCGACATGGAGGTGCCCCAAATTCTATTCGATATACATCGCACTAAGCCCACATGGATGGCCGTCAAAATCTATTCGATATGCATCACCTGCCGACATGGAGGTGCCCCAACTATTCGATATACATCGCAATTGCCTCCACATGGTGAGGCCCCGTGTAAAATCTATTCACTATACATCGCACCAAGCCGACTTGAGGGGCCTCAAAATCTATCTGATATACATCGTACTAAGTTGACGGAGGGGCCCCTAAATCTATTCGATATGCATCGCACTAGACCGACATGGAGAGGCCTCAAAATCTATTCGATATGCATCGCAATCTGCCGGACATGGAGGTGCCCTCAAAATCTATTCGATATGCATCGCACTGCTTCTCCATTGGCGCAGGAGGCCTCAAAATCTATTCGGACATACATCGCACTAAGCCGACTTGGAGGGCCTCAAAATCTATTCCGATATACACGTAATCTGTGACCGGCATGGAGGCCCCTGTAAAATCTTATTCGATGCATCGCACTAGACCGACATGGAGAGGCTTCAAAATCTATTCGGATATAAGCATCATCGCACCTGCCGACATGGAGGGCCTCAAAATCTATTCGATAAGTGCATCGCACTAGGCCGACATGGAGAGGCCTCAAAAATCCATTCGGACATACACTGCACTAAGCCGACTCTGGAGGCCCTCAAAATCTATCTGATACATCGCACTGCCGACATGGAGGCTTCCCAAAATCTATCTGATATGCATCGTAATTAGGACCGACATGGAGAGGCTCCTAAATCTGGTCTGACATACATCGCACCAAGCCGACTTGAGGGGCCTTCAAAATCATCTGACATGGACATCGCACTAGGTCATCATGGAGAGGCCCTTAAAATCTGTCTGATATACACTGTACTACTGACGTGGAGGGCCCCAATTTTGCTCCTGTATTCCTCCCATTTTTCCAAAGTCCTAACAAATGAAAAAACAGTATTGAAATAATTTCTCATTATTTTACAATGAAAGCTAACATTTACTCATCGTTTTAATCAATTACTCTAATGCAGGTTCCCACTAGGTACGCGTACCCCTGGGGGGGTACGCGACGGCTCAGGGATGTGAAACCAAAGCTGGTAAATGGCGGAAAGCACAGAACAAACATAAGGGATTAAAATAAAAGAAAGGATAGGGATTGTTTCGTAAGTTCGCTCTGAAAAGTGCAGTGAAAGAAGAGTTAACAATAACTCATTATTAAAAGCAATAAATTATTTAATGTCTTCACGAACACAGGAAATCATGGAAAGAAAGTAATTTATCTAAGAGTATATATTAATAACAAATACCTAAGTCTAATTTTTATAAAAAAACTCAGTCTAAGAAACAAATCAAGGATCGCATCGAAACTGTCTTTCATTTGAATAGTTAATTATCGTGGATTAATAATTGTTAGCTTTCATGATAAATTAATGCGAATTTATTTCAGTGTTGTTCTAATGCTAGAGGTGTAACTGATAATATTATAAAATAAGGAATAAATTGCAAAATCAAAAAATTAAATCCTGCAAGTGTTATAAAGTTAATCTAGCTGTTTCCACCTGCCGAACCTGAGTCCTTAATATTATTAATTAAAAAAATTGGGCGAATAGATGGTTAGAGGAGTTTGCCAGTAGGGGTACGCAAAAATAAGTAGATTAACCGAGGGGAACTTAGAAACAGAGGTGGCTGTGGAACCGGTGCCTAGTCAAAACAATAAGCTAGTTTGATGGAGCTGAGTTTTATAAAATTAAGCTTAAATCTACTGAACCTCCTATACGGAGTTGCATCACGCTTACTGTGATATTTATTAATATATACGCATAAAGACAAGTGTGTCACGGCGTTCTGTCATGAAAACTTTTTTAGCACAGAGTTCTGGTTCTCTGAAGAACCTCGGGAACTGGAACTTATAAAGCCCTGTTCGGATTCTGGGAAATCTGATTATCCGGAAAATTTGGTAAATACTCTTTGATCTACCAGATGCAGCAGAGCATTGACTTTGGGTGCCTGCGGTGAGCACGAAAGAACCAGCTGCGATCTGCGGATCTGCCTAGAACAAGTTTACCTCCTGTGAAGAAAATAACCGAACTTGTTTCTAATAAATAAGGTGTTGTATTCATTCCCAAATACCAATTCAAAGGTTTCTTTCAGTTAAGAATAAACATGAGTTTCTGCTTCTGATTCTGACAGTTATTATATATTTTTCCTTCTTTTTAATAAAATTTTTCAGAAAAATTCAAGATGTTCTGATTATCCGTAATTACGTTTTGTTGAGACTGGATTCCTCAGTTCTATTGCATTCTTTTTTTTTACTGCTACCCAATAGCCTTAAGATCTGCAAAAGCTTTTATTGGGGGGATCTTTATCTCTCGTTTCTTTAATTTATTTTCCACCTATACTAACATTAGTTTCATGTACCACCAGCGGTAAGGTAACAGATAGGGAACCCCTCTCTAAGTGCTAGAGACAAGCAGTCTCTGCTTCGGAACCACAGAGGAATGCGTGTCTACGATAGGGAACTCTGTGCTAGAGGCAGGGTTCCGTGCTTCTGAACCACAGAGGAATGCGTACTACAGATAGGAACCCTGTGCTAGAGGTGGTCTCCGCTGGAAACCACAGAGGTATGCGTACTATTAGATAGGGAACCTGTGCTAGAGGCAAGGTCTCGCTTCTGAACCACAGAGGTAAGGCAAAAATACAGATAGGGGAACCTCTGTGCTAGGAGCAGGGTCTGCGCTTCAAACCACAGAGGTATGTACTACAGATAGGGGAAACCTCTGTGCTAGAGGCACTCGCTTGGAACCACAGAGGAATGCGTACCACAGATAGGGGAACCTCTGTGCTAGAGGCAGGGTCTGTGCTTCGGAACCACAGAGGTATGCGTGTACTCACAGATAGGGGAAACTCTCAGCAGAGGCAGGGTTCTGCTTGGAACCACAGAGGAATGTACCACAGGATAGGGAACTCCTCTGTGCTAGAGGCAGGGTCTCCCGCTTGAACCACAGAGGAATGCGTACCACAGATAGGGAACCTCTGTGCTAGAGGCAAGGTCTCCGCTTGGAAACTACAGAGGAATGTGGCTCACAGATAGGGAACCTCTGTGCTAGAGGCAGGTCTCCGCTTCTGGAACTACAGAGGAATGCGTACCACAGCTAGGGAACCTCTGTGCTAGAGGCAGGGTCTCCGCTTCTGGAACCACAGAGGCATGTACCACAGATAGGAACCTCTGTGCGAGGCAAGGTCTCCGGCCGAACCACAGAGGTATGCGTACCATGATAGGGGAACCTCTGTGCTGGGGAGTTAGGTCTCAGGCTTCGGAACCACAGAGGTATGCGTACCACAGATAGGGAACCTCTGTGCTAGAGGCAAGGTCTCTGCTTCGGAACCACTGAGAAGTGAGGAAGGAGCTAGGTAATTATTCTGTTCTAGAATATCTGTGCCCGTATAAGGCGGGCTTTTAGCTTAACAACAATATCTCAGATTGTCACTGATTTACTAATGAAAGCTGTTGAAGAAAATCTCATGCAAATTGCTAGAGTGCTTAAGAAATAAAAAAAGCATGAAAAACAGAACTGATGAATCATCTGGCGCTAACTTTCGTTTTATTAATAACTTTATTTTTAACAATTACTTTCATTTTGTGAGTATAAAAATAATGCAAAATCCAGTAACAGAAAATATTTCATTATCAAATACAAAATAAAAAAAATCATGAATTGATGAACGCAAATCTTTAAGTAAAACTTTCAGTGTAAGAACAGTTAAGGAAAAAAAATATTAAGTATGAAATATATAAATATTCAATTCCAAAATTAAGTACGAAAAATAAAGAACTCTTTTAACAAAAACTAAAGTATTCCAAATAGTTCTGCGTGCATAAATTAAATAAAAAAAAAAAAAACGACTCATACATCATAATTCAACAAAAAGATCTCCAAGAATGGGAAAAAAATTAATTCTAGTATAACTTTTATTTAATATTAATGGAGTTCCACTTGGATGAATCAATATAAAATAAAAAAGAAAGGAAGCTGCTAAACTTGGCTGAAAAAATAAATTGTAATAATGTCTGTTGGATACTTTGAAGAGCTTTTAATTTAGCATAAAGATTTAGTATTTCCCAACACTCAGGGGAAAAAAGCAAAAACAAATAAACAAAAAAATTTCAAAAGAATATATCAGGAAAATAAATTAATTCTAGTATGGGTATTAAATCATCACAGAATCAAAACAGTATCCCCGTGTGTCTGCTAATTTGTAGACAGACCGTCTGGTCTGAATCTCTTTGGCAAGTAGCCAACAAATTCCTGAGCGTTACCGAAATTTGTGGCCTTTTCTAATATAGATATTGAAGAATGAAAACTTACCAGAATATGTTTTATGGCGTTTAACCCTCTAAGCGTTTGAGCCGTATTTTTCCGTTTCTCATGTTGAGAACAAAAGCTGATAATTCATGTTTATGTGTATAATTTCTTAAACTACCACGGATACAATATTCTTAAGATTTCAGAGACTTCATTAAACGCAATAAAGATCCAATTATAGTGGTGAATTGAAGTGGTGTTATATATAGGGTGTTCACAAATTAAGTGGCACATTTCAAATATTAATTTAAAAAAGCCTAAAAAATGTTATAAATACGTTTTTTTTTAAATGAGAGCGCATTTCAAAAAGTTTTTTTTCAGATAGGTAACATGCCATTTCGGTGGTCTAGGGCAGTGTTCCCCAACCTTTTTATTGCCGCGGACCGGTCAACGTTTGATAATTTTACCGCGGCCCGCTGGGGGGGGGGGACGTTGATTGTTTATATTTTAGATTGTTTTGATTTAATAATTTTAATTTAATTGTATTTAAACATTTAAAAAACAATTTGTAATAATTGTTTTTTTAATAAACAAATATTTAAGCATATTCAAAATAAAATACAGTTACACCAAAAAATGAATATAAAGTGATTTAACATTTTAACTCACTAGAACGCTAAATCAATGAGAACCCTGAGCTTGTTTCTTTGCAACGAGACGGTTCCATCTGGGGGTAAGAAATCGAACACAAGATTTGAAGGAAGACAGTCAAGTTGAATAAAAGCTTATAAAAATGGGAATAATTTAATGTTCCTTGGGCGGCCCGGTACCATTTGATCCACGGACCGGTCCGCGGCCCGGGGGTTGGGGACCACTGGTCTAGGGGGTCGTAAATTACTGGAAATCAAAAATTTGTTTAGTGACATTATCTGAGAAAATGTTAAAACTTGAAGAAAAATAAAATCATGTATTTGTAGGGACTTTTACGCTCTTGAATTTGTTGATTCACACGTAGTGTGAAAACTGAAGAGTTTTCGAGATATTCCAGAAAAACTAAAGAAAGAAACCAGATAACGCCCATCGGCTTCTGCTGATCGGTAGCCATTGCGTACGGAATTTTCTCGCTGTAACAAATTTAGAATGGCGTAACGCCGCGTTATCTGTCCGAAAAAGACTTTTTTATTTGCTCTCTCATTTAAAAAAAAATGACGGGAGGCTGTCTCTTTCAAACAGTAGTTGATCTTAAAGGCGTAGGACTACTTTACTCGCGTGACTCTTCTGTTTCTCGTCAGTTTTTATGATTAAGCAAGTTTTTTTTTTTGTAACTTCTGTTGTTAACCTTTATCTCTCAAATAAGACATTACTTATGTTTTTGACACATGTAATTACCGAGATATAGAGGATCTCGCCACCAATTCATGCGTATTTCTGTCCAACTTTGTGACTCAGTAGTCGCTGAACTACAATTCCAATTTTCAATTTTTTTGTAACTTCTGTTGTTAACCTTTATCTCTAAAATAAGACATTACTTATGTTTTTGACACATGTAATTACCGAGATATAGAGGATCTCGCCACCAATTCATGCATATTTCTGTCCAACTGTGTGATTCAGTAGTCGCTGAACTACAATTCCAATTTTCAATTTTTTTGTAACTTCTGTTGTTACCCTTTATCTCTAAAATAAGACATTAGTTACATTTTTAGCATATGTAGTTACGGAGATATAGAGGATCTCCTGTACCAAGTTTTGTGGCGTTTTGGCGTGTTAATCAATTTCCTTCCTGAGACCCCAATGGGAGGAACGTAGTACTACGTAAAAACTGTAGTTTTAGCATTTTTAGGGGTTTTTTTATTAATTTTTGAGATGTGTCACTTAATTTGTGAACACCCTGTATGTACAGCTAAGTCTCGGTTGGTGGGACCGGACTAAGAGAAGAACAGTGACAGTCCGTCGAGACTGATGCTGTGCCGAATGTATCAAAATAAGGCAAATCACGAAAGATTCTAGAAAACTACTCGGAAGTGATCCTTCTCTAAACTTTTAAAATAACTGCCGTATGTTTCTAAAAACCACAGGCTTATATACACAACATATAAGGAAAGATACCATTCCGAAAAGCAGACTAATCACCGGAGCATCAACTGATACTTAAATGAAACACAATTTAATAAAAAAAATGGTAGAGTATTTCATTCAATTCATTTTGATATTAATGCTACAGAACATCCAGGTTAATGCGAAGGCTTCGATGAAATGTATTGGTGAAAGATATTATATTTTCACTCACGGGTAACTGAAGAAAAGCATGAACGTCTAGATAGAAGATAAAAAATAAATTATGCGCCGACAATCCATTCGCTTATTCCCTTGATTATTATTTTCTAGAAAATAAGAGCTCCGAGTTTGTCCTTTTTTTTTTTGTCGACTATTACGGCGCATAATTAAGATTCCTTGATTATATTTTCTAGAAAATAAGAGCTCCGAGTTTGTCCTTTTGCGTCTTTTTTGTCGACTATTACGGCATAAGATTCCCTTGATTATTATTTTCTGAAGAAAAGGCTCCGAGTTTTGTCCTTTTGCCGTCTTTTTTTCGACTATTACGCGCATAATTAAATTCCGGTTGTATTTTCTAGAAATAAAGGCTCGATTTGTCCTTTGCGTCTTTTTGTCGACTATTACGGCGCATAATTAAAATTCCCTTGATTATTATTTTCTAGAAAGAATATGAGCTCAATTTTTGTCCTTTTGCGTCTTTTTGTCGACTATTACGGCGCATAATTAAGATTCCCTTGATTATTATTTTCTAGAAAATATGAGCTCCGATTTTGTCCTTTTGCGTCTTTTTGTCGACTATTACGGCG